>VMDO01006241.1:0-102621 GCA_007922755.1 Pedetes capensis | reverse complement strand
TTTTCAATGGCTGAGTGCTTCGGGATTGCCTTGGGAGTGGATTGCCAGGTCCTTCTCCCATTTTTGCGGTGCTGGGAATTGAACTCGGGACCTCAGAGACTGCAGCGCAGCGCTCTACCCACTGAGCCAAATCCCAGCCCACTCCAACACATAGACATAGGAAAATATTTCCTTAGCAAGACTCCAGTCACCTAGGAAATGGTACCAAGAATTGCCAAATGGGATTATATGAAATTAAAATCCTTCTGTACAGCAAAGAAAACAATCAACACAGTTAATGGAGAGCCCACAGAATGGGAGAAAATCTTTGCATCCTTCATATCTGACAGAGGGCTAATTTCTAGAATGCATGAGGAACTTAAGAAGCAAATTCTAACACAACAAATAACCCAATACATAAGAGGCCAAAGGAAATGAACAGACAGTTATCAAATGAAGACATTTGAAAGACCAAGAAACACATGAAAAACCTGTCGATATCTAAAGCCATTAGGGAAATGCAAATCAAAACAACCCTCAGATTCCATCTCACTCTGGTAAGAATGGCCAAGATCAAGAAAACAATATTAACAAATGCTGGCAAGTATGAAGAGAAAAAGGACAACCTTTATACTGCTGGTGGGACTGTAAATTAGATCAACCACTTTTCAAATTAATATGTAGATACCTCAGAAAACTAAGAATAGAACTGCCATCTGACCCAGATATACCATTCCTGGGATTAAACAATAGGAGATAAATCATTGTACAACAGAGCAATCTGAATTTCCATATTTAATGGAGCATTTTTCATAACTGCAAGGAATGGAAACAACAAAGATGTCTATCAACAGAGGAATGGATTTTAAAACTGTGGTATATATACACAACGGAATATTACTCAGAAATAAAACTGAAAGAATTAATGTTATTTAGAGCAAAATGGAAAGAAGTGGAGAATAACATCTTAAACAAAAGAACCCAGGCCCAAATAGAGAAACACCATTATGTTCTCAATCATACTGGGAGCTATATATTCCTATAAGACTAACCCCACCTGCCAGTTAGCCTGTGTTATGAGGGGGGACCAAATTGTTTGATGCTGTAAATCATGGCATCTGTATTTCTATTTTTTATCAGAAATTTTTAATGTACATCATAATGTGATTCATTTTGACATGCTTTTCATTGTGACAATTTTCATATATGCAATTTGATAAACATTATTCATATAGGTTACCCCTTACCCTCCCTTATGTTTCCCCCCTCCCCCCCTTCCCATCTAAGTTTCCCATCCAAGTCTTCTCTATCTTTTACTATGTAGTATTTTTCTATATGTCCTTGGGTTCCATTTCTGTTTAAGATAGAAACTTTTCCTGTAGTGGTCTTTCTTTTTATCTTGTTAGAACAATTACATGCGATTTCTAGTCCATTTATATTGACCTCATTCTTATCTTCCCTCCCCCCATTTTATTATGATATGACCTTTGAGTAGGATTTTTCCTTCTTGTAATTTTGAGTCAGCTCCCTCATATGAGTGAGAACATGTGTTGTTTCTCTTTCTGAGCTTGTGTTCGTTCACTTAAAATAATTTTCTCTAATTCCATCCATTTTGCTGCGAATGACCCTATTTCATTTTTCTTGATTGCTGAATAGTATTCCATTGTGTATCTATACCATAGTTTTTTTATCCATTCTTCTGTTGAAGGGCACTTTGGTTGATTCCACATCTTTGCTATTGTGAAAAGTGCTGCATTGAACATGGAGATGCAGGTGTCTCTGTGGTATGATGACCCATCTCCCTTTGGGTAAATTCCCAATAGTGTTATAGCTGGGTCATATGGTAGATCTATTTTTAGTTTTTTGAGGTACCTCTATATTGATTTCCATAGTGGTTGTACCAATTTACAGCTCCACCAACAATGTAAAAGTGTTCCCTTTTCTCCGCAACCTCGCCAGCATTTGTTGTTGTTTGTTTTATTGATCTTGGCCATTCTTACTGGTGTAAGGTGAAATATCATCGTTGTTTTGATTTGCATTTCCCTAATGGCTAGGGATGTTGAGCACTTTTTCATGTGTTTCATGTCTTTATGGACCTCTTCATTTGAGAATTGTCTACTCAGTTCCTTTTCCCATTTGTGTATTGGGTTGTTTGGTCTTTAGGGTTTTCTTTTCTTGAGTTCCTTATAAATTCTAGTAATTAGACCTTTGTCAGATGTATAAAATGCAAAGATTTTTTCCCATTCAGTGGAGGTTTCCTTGACTCTGTTAATTGTTTCTTTTGCTGTGCAGAAGCTTTTTAATTTCATGTGGTCCCATTTATCTATTCTTGTTGCAATTTCTTGAGCAATTGGGGTCCTATTAGGGAAATCTTTTCCAATGCCTATATGATGGAGTATATTGCCTATCTTGCCTTCTATAATTTTTAAAGTTTCTGGTTTTATGTTGAGATCTTTTATCCATTTTGAGTTAACTCTCATGTATATTGAGAGATGCGGATCCACTTTCATTTTTCTGCATGTGGATGACCATGTTTCCCAGCACCATTTGTTGAAGAGGCTGTCCTTTTTCCAGTTTACTTGCTTTGCTCCTTTGTCAAAATTCAAGTGGCTATAGGTGTGTTGAGGTATATCTGGGTCTTCTATTCTGTTCCAGATGTCTTCGGGCCTATTTTTGTGCCAGTACCAAGCTGTTTTTGCAAACACTGCCCTGTAGTAAAGTTTGAAGTCAGGGATTGTGATTCCCCCTGCATTAGATTTGCAGCTTAAAAGTGTTTTGGCTATACGTGGTCCTTTGTGGTTCCTTTTGAATTTTTGGATCATTTTTTCTATTTCTGTAAAGTCAGTCAGTGGAATTTTAATGGATATTGCATTAAATCTATAGATTGCTTTTGGTAGGATAGCCATTTTTACAATATTAATTCTCCCTATCCAGGAGCAGGGGAGGTCTTTTCATTTTTTAGTGTACTCTGCTATTTCTTTCTTTAATGTTTTGAAATTTTCCTTGTAGAGATATGAAGGGTCTTTGGTTAGATTGATTCCAAGGTATTTAATTTTCTGGTGGGTTATCATGAATGCTATCTTTCCTAAAATTTCCTTCTCTTCTTGTGTGGAATTGGTATAAAGAAAGTCTATTGATTTTTGTATGTTGATTTTGTAGCCTGCAACTTTGCTGAAGGAGTTAATTAGATCCAGAAGTTTTTTGGTTGAGGTTTTGGGGTCTTTCAAGCATAAAATCATATCATCTGCAAAGAATGATAATTTGACCTCTTCCTTGCCAATCTGTATCCCTTTGATTTCTTTCTCTTGTCTGATTGCCCTGGCCAGAACTTCAATTACTATGTTGAATAGAATAGGAGAGAGAGAACATCCTTGTCTTGATCCAGATCTAAGAGGAAATGGTTTTAGGTTTTCTCCATTTAATATAATGTTGGCTGTAGGTTTGTCATGAATGGCTTTTATGAAATTAAGGTATTTGCCTGTTATACCTATTTTCTCCAGTGTTTTTATCGTGAAAAAGTGTTGCACTTTATCGAAGGCCTTTTCAGCATCAATTGAGATGATCATGTGGTTTTTGTTTGTCAGTTTCTTGATATGTTGGATTATATTAATTGATTTCCATATCTTAAACCAGCCTTGCATCTGTGGCATAAATCCCACTTGGTCATGGTGAATAATCTTTTTCATATGCTGCTGTATTCTGTTTGCCAGAATTGAATATTTTTGCATCTAGATTCATAAGGGAGATGGGTCTATAGTTCTCTATCTTAGATGAATCTTTTCATGGTTTAGGTATCGGGGTGATGGTTGCTTCATAGAATGTATTTGGCAGTGTTCCCTCCTTTTCTATTCTTTGGAATAATTTGAGGAAGACAGGTATTATATCTTCTTTAGAAGTTTGGTAGAATTCTGCTGTGAATCCATCAGGACCTGGGCTCTTCTTTGTTGGGAGACTTTTAATTACCTTTTCTATTTCTGTATAGGTAATGGGCTTGTTTTGGTCAGTTATGTCTTCTGGGGATAGTTTGGTAGGTCATACATGTTAATAAATTTGTCCACTTCTTCTGCATTTTCATATTTTTGGGAATACATTCTCTCATAGTAATCCCTGACAATTTTCTGTATTTCATTGGAGTCGGTGGTTATGGATCTGTTGTCTTTCATAATCTGTACTATGTTAGATTTTTCCTTTTTCTTTTCTTTTTGAGGAGGTTAGCCAGAGGGGAGTCTATTTTATTAATCTTTTCAAAGAACCAGCTCTTAGTCTTATTAATTTTTTGAATTATCTATTTAGATTCTAGTTGAGATATTTCTCCCTTTATTTTTGTAATTTCCCTCTGTATGTTCCATTTAGGGTTATTTTTTTGTTGGATTTCTAGTGTCTTAAGCTGTGTCAACAGGTCATTTATTTGTCTCATTTTTATTTTATTGATGAAGGCACTTAATGCTATAAACTTCCCTCTTAAAACTGCCTTTGCTGTATCCCATATGTTTTGGTATGATGTGTTTTCATCATCATTTGATTATAGGAATTTTTTAAATTCTAATTTGATTTCATCAACAATCCATGGGTCATTAGTGAATTATTCAGTCTCCATGAGTTTGTAAAGTTTCTGGAATTATTCATGCTCTTGAGCTCCAATTTTATCACATTATGATCTGATAAGGAACATGAAATTATTTCTATTTTCTTGAACTTGTTGAGGGAGTTCTTATGGACTAGCATATGATCTATTTTAGAAAATGTACCATGTCAAGCTGAGAAGAATGTGTATTCCTCAACGTTTGGATGAAATATTCTGTATATATCTGTAAGATCCAGCTGGTTTAGGGTGGAGATTAGATTTGATATTTCTCTGTTGATTTTTTGTTTTGATGACCTGTCTCTTGACACAAGTGGGGTATTGAAGTCCCCCATTATTATTGATGCTGGACCAATAAAGTTCTTTATATTCCATAAGGTTTGTCTTATAAAGCTAGGAGCTCCTATGTTTGGGGCATAGATATTAAGGAGCGTTATTGATTATTGATCGATTGTTCCTTGTATTAAAATGTAGTGACCATCCTTATCTATTCTAATTAGTTTTGGAGTGAAATTTAATCTATCTGAAATTAAAATTGCCACACCTGCTTTCTTTTGTCCCCCCCCCCTGCTAGGTATACATTTTTCCAGCCCTTAACTCTCAGTTTGTTCCCGTCTTTGTGAGTTAGATGAGTTTCTTGAATACTGCATATTGATGGTTTGTGTTTTTTCATCCAATTAGCCAATCTCTGTCTCTTAATTGGTGAGTTAAGACCATTTACATTAATAGAGATTATTGAGGAGCATTTATTGTCATTTATCCAATCATACCTGTTACTGATTTATGAATCATGTTTGCTTTGGACCTTTCTTGTGTTGGACTCATCTCAGTTAATCGGTTCTTTGATTTCCTTTGTAGGGTTGTCTTAACTCTCCTGGATGTGGTATTTGATTTATTATCCTCTCCAGTGCTGGTTTGGTTGTTGCATATCATTTAAAAGCTTCAATGTCATTAAATGTCTTATATTACTCATCTATTATCAATGATAATTTTGCTGGATACATTAGTCTAGGCTGGAGATTGTCTTTTCTTAGTATTTGAATCACCTGTGACCATTCTTTTCTAGATTTCAGTGTTGATATGGAAAAGTCTGCAGTAATTTTTATTGGCTGTTTTTTATAATTAATAAGGGACTTCTGTCTTGCTGCTTGTAGGATGGCATCTCTGGTCTCTAGTGATAGTCAGCCTTCATGGGAGTCCTGAAATTCTTAGTGGTGTGTGTATCCATTTCCTTTGCTATCTTTGGGAAATTTTCCTTGAGGATATCACTTACTAAGTTGTGAAGGCCTCCAGTGATTCTTTCTTCTCATTCAGGAATACCCATAATTCTTATATTTCTTTTTTTCACTCTATCTGAGTTCTCTTGGAAATCTTTTTTTTTAAACTTTTATCATTGACTCCATTTCTAATTGCTTGTGCTTCAGCTTGTTTATGTCATCTTCTGCCTCAGAGATCCTTTGCTCTGATTCATCCAGTCTTGAAGAGAAGGATTCTTTAGCTGTGTTCAATTCTGATAATTTGGATTGAGTATCAAGCAAAGTGGCTTGATTTTTCTTAATCATTTCTAACTGGGATGACAGAGCAGTTTCCAAATTAGAAACTGTTCTTTCAATTATCTCCAGTGTATTTTTAGTATTTGTCTTTATTTCTCTTAGCATGCTTCTAACCATGACTCTGAACTCCGACTCAGAGATCTCTAATAATTGCGAGTCATTGGAGTGATCCATTGGGGTTGTATGATCTGTGGAGCCTTCAGCTCCATCCTGCCCCCATGTGGTTTTTGTAGTTGTACTTGATTTTCCCGTAGTGCGGTCCAGGAAACAGAATCTACCAGTCCGACTACAGGGCGGGTAATGGTTAGGGAGGCGATAGATTCCATTTCTCTTCTGTGGGGTGAGAAAAGGGGGGATCTGGTGATAGAAGAGGTGGAAGGAGGAGGTAGAGGACCGAGGCTAATAGAAATTACTGTCAAAGTTAATATTAAGGTTAAGATTTAAGGGATAAATTATTAAAACAATGACATATATATAGCTTAAGAAATAGAGAAGGAGGGTAGAAAAAGGGAAGGGAGTAAAAGAAGAAAGGAAGAAAAATAGGGAAGAAAAAGAGAAAAATAAAAAGGAAAAGAAAGAAGAAAGAAAGAAAGAAAGAAAGAAAGAAAGGAAAAGAAAAGAGGCAAATCTCACATATACACTCTCCCAAACACTAATAAAAACACTTGTAGTTGGGTGCGGCGGTGCACACCTGCAATCCCAGCGGCTTGGAGGTTGGAGGCAGGAGGGATGCAAGCCTGATTTCTGTGCAACCCAATTAGACCCTGTCTTAAAAAGCAAAATAATACTAATACTGATACTAATAATAATAAAATTAAAATAAGATAAAAAATTTTTAAAAGTAAAATACAAAGAAAAGAGAAAAAATAGAATAAAATATAAAATAAAATAAAATTCCAGACCTCACGCATAGACACTCCCCCATACATATAACAACTCTTGTAGTCAGGTGCAGTGATGGACGCCTGGAATCCCTGTGGCTTGGGGGATGGGGGCAGGAGGGTCGCAAGCCCGAGATCTGTGCAGCCCAGCAAGAGCCTGTCTCAAAAAGCAAAAAATGCATGGGCTAGGGGCACAGAGTGTCGGTCCAGCTTCCACAAAGGAAGCAGGCTCAAGACCCTGTTAACAGTAGAAACATATTATCTTGGAGGTGGAGTCTGAACTGATTACACCCAGTTCGACCAGGTGGATTCGATAATGCAGGGTGCAATGTTCCCAACAGAGCTCAGGGTGGCAGTATTTCCACACAATCTGCAGTAACCGTCGGTCTTATTGGGTCCATATAGCCAAACTCTTCATAATAACCTGGATTTAATTGGGGCCCTGAGTGCCCAAAGAGACTGTTCCACAAAATATTCTGTGACTATTGTATTGTTCAAGAGGCAGTGGAACCTGTGGGGTCTTCCCTGGAGTTCTCCCTGTCCCAAGTAGATCGGGCACCAATTCCCCAAATCAGAGATTTCCTCCCTGAAACCTACAGCATGGGGGGAATATGGCTGCTATCATTGAGTTTTTTATTGCAGGGCTTTCCACCCACTAGGGAGGACCATATCCTCTTGTGAGCGGGATGCTCTCCCGTCGACCCAGATGGAATTTGAAACAGATTTTGTCGTGTGCTGTGATCACGCTCGGAACTGCTCTGCTTGTGGCTAATTGTGCCCCTAGGCTCTGCCGAAAAGGAGCTCTCCGTCTGCGCGGAGCTCAGTCACCTCCACAAACCCCAGATTTCTCCACAGTACAGTGGGTTGATTTGGGCTCACCTCTGGTGTGTCTGGGATCCGGGTATATATGTGCCCAAATTTCTGTGGAGTTCACAACCGTAGACCTGACCCACTGCGACAGGAGGGAGTGAGCCGAGTCTCAGCTCTAGACGCAGATTGCTGGCACCCGCCTCCCCGTTCGCTCTGCGGCCGCTATGGAGGGCATCCATGTGCCCCCTCAAGCTGACTCACCTAGGATCTGCAGTCTGTGTCCCGCAGGCATGGTGAGAGTGTGTCGCCAAGGTTGCACTCCGTGTTGGGTCCGGGCCCCGTGGGTGCGTGTGCGCAAAGTCCCCTCCAAGTCTCTGGGATTCTATCCACCGTCTGTGTGATGGTGAAATGGTGGTGGTCCCGCTGCTGGCCACTGTGTAGCTCCTCTGAAGCCTAATCCTTGATTTCAGTGTATGCCTACTTTCATTCTCTATCTCTCACACTAAATTATCACTGTTTCTATTTATTCAATTTGAGCTTTAAACCCCTAATTGAGGCTTCCCATTGCTCCGGAACAGAAGGCGTGTGTTATCTGTCCGCCATCTTGACTCCCACCGGCATCTGTATTTCTGAAGATATCAAGACACCTATGGGGGGCCTACCCAGCTGAGCTTCCAGATAAGACACTCTAGGGAGAAGATCATGGCAGATCAATCCAGAAGCAATTGTTCCTGTAGTGAACTGTCACCTTGTGAGGTCAAAAGAATAGCCACCCTAGGATCAAGTAAAGGACATATTACTGTGCCATGCTCAGCAACTGTGAATGGCTCAATGAGATTCATATGGTTTACATTCATGGCCAAATGAGACTGGAGCAAGCTTCAGAGTCCTTCTCCAACTCAATGAACCAAGTACTTCCAGGTGGTCTCTCATGAAAGGACCTACCACACATGTTAATCCTTCAACTTGCAGATCTGAGGAAAAGGAAGTCAATGTGATCTGATGGTAGGGGTATCCATGAACATGGTTTCCAATATGAATATGTTCTGAACTTTTTGTATTTGTATATTTCAATAATCAAACACTTCTAATGGAAACTGCTTATAATTTCTAAGAAGTTGCATAACATTGACTTTTACATCTTTGTGTGCAAATATTATGACCCTAATTGTCCATTAAATGAACTCCCAGAATTATATGCAAGTCAAATTAGATACACTAAGAGATATGTGTAACTTACTCTACAATTCCTTCCTAGACAATTAATTTACATTGCCCTATTAGTGGGTAAGAGAGAAAATTTATAATAAACTGATCTTTCATTCATATTTTCTTATTTGGATATATTAGTTATTACCTATATACATCACACAACCTCCATGTACACAAAAACTCAACTCCCAAGATCCATAACATGAGCACATCAGCATTCACTACTCTTGTATCATGTTGCTTTGCCTCATCAACAGCCAGGAGTGACAGACCATGATATCCTGGTCTGGATACATACAATGATACAAATAAATAAATACATGAAAATAAATGCATACAAATAAATACATGAAAACACAAATAAATAATTTCTGTCTTCAATGGTTTTCCTCAGGATGTCTTTTACAAAGCAACAAGAGCCTGAATTCTATTGGTATTGAAGAGAACAAGTGGTGTTCCACATTCCTGGTGTGTTTCCTGCACATCTTGCCCTTGTTTAGAGCTGCAAAATGAAAGGAACACTCAGACCCTGAAAGAATTGCACTGGAATTAGGGGTCTAATGATTTGCATGGGTGGATCAAATTTGCATGGATGATTTCCAAGATGTCATTTCTTTCACCTTGCAATGGTAGCACAGCCAAAAGAGAAAGTTGGAAGTGGATTTTTGCCATTAAGGAAATTAAAACATGCTAAGCTGTAAGAAATGAATTCTTGGAAGACTAGAGAGACACCTGAAGTGCATCCTACCTGGTAAGCCCACTTTCAGTGGTGATAGATAAATCATAACCATAATGATAGTTGTGTGTGTGTTGGAGGGACTGGTTTGAGTTTGTAATATCTCCCTGTGGAACAGCTAAATAATGAAGGCAATGCAATCCCTCAGATCTCATGGGAATCTTTGGAGCAGGTTTTTTGACAGAGAATCACATGGGTAAGGGATGCATTCTTAGACTGAGTGAAGACACTTTGGGAAGATTTTAGAATTCTTCTAAAATTTAGAATGCTTCTAAAATTCTTGAATGATCTTAATGTCTTTGGGTTCAACTGATCATCTTACACTTGCCTCTTGAACTCTATCCATGGCAAAAATGTTTGAGATTGAACATGGGAGGAGAGGTGAATACATAATCCAAACTTATATGGAAGGTATGTTCAGGTTCAGGGTCTGGGACAGTAAATAGAGCATCCTACAAAGGGAGCATAAATTTAGGTCAGCTGGTAGAGTGCTGCTCTGCAGTCTCTGATGTTCCGAGTTTGATTCCCAGCACCACAAAAATGGGAGAAGGATGTGGCAATCCACTCCTGAGGCAACCCCAAAACAGCCTTTGAAAACCTTATGAGGGTCCTTTTGAGTTGGAAGGGATTTAGCTCAGTTGGTAGAGCACTGCGCTGCAGTCTCTGAGGTCCCGAGTTCAATTCCCAGTACTGCAAAAATGGGAGAAGGACCTGGCAATCCACTCCCAAGGCAATCCCCAAAGAGTCAGCCATTGAAAACACTATGAGAGTCGCTATGAGTCAGATACCGACTCAACGGCACTTAACAACAACAACAATGAGTTGGAAACTGCTGGGTCCAGATCCACTCATGATGGGTAAACAGAGTCCTCACATGAGGAAGAGTATCTTTAATAAAGGCATTGGAAGGAAAATCCACCAAAAAGGGATGAGTACTCCTAGCCTCAGAGGGAAAGTCTTCTGAAAAGAGAATAGTACCTCCAAAAGGTCTCTTCATGGAAAAGGACTTGGAACCCCATGTTTTCTTTTTCTTAAATTTTAATTGGTCATATAAAATCTTCTGACTCTGTGAACAGTGCTGATTCAAATTGGGAGTTGACAAGCCCTAGCAGGCTTTCTTTAGAGGAATTCCTGAATGACTTCCAACAGTGTAATCTCCTTAAGTCAACACAAACGAAATCTCCTTAAGTCAACACAAACTAAAGCCTTTGTACCAACAGCTCTACAGTAAGCAAACCATTCTGATAAGATAAAGCACCCATTTGTCATAACAAATGGACTCAGTGGGGTGACATACAGGTAACAGTTAACTGCCCCTAATTCCTGCATAAAGTTAAGAATAGTTAATTAAATTAGACACAGGAGATTTAGGTGCTCAGATCGTCTTGGTTTATCTCTTTGAAGTAAAACACAATTTGTCTCTGAGTTAATCTTTTACTTTGATTACCAACCTAACACTCATGCGATAAATTAATCTAGAGATTGTTAACAAAACCTTGATGTAATCCATCAATTCTACCAACTTCCTTGTCTTTTTTCTGACCTTTCATAAGGTTTAGTGAATTGTAATTCTATATAAAAAGGCTGAGCTATCTGGAAATAAATGGAACAAGGTCACACAATCTCTGAGCTGCTGTGTCTGTTACCCATCGCCGACTCCTCATCTGCCTTCAGGAATCCCTGGATTCTATTTAGGCTGCAGCTGGTCTGTGGCAGGACATGACTCCATGGCACCTAAAAACAACAAGAAAGGGAGCACACCATCTGTGGGAGAAAATCCCACCATGTCAACAGGACTTGAGTAACAGGTTGAGGTATTGAGAAGCCATTTTACTTCTTTGAACACAATCTTGAGGAAGGCATGTACCTGGGGCATCCCCTGGTGCACACTTGTGGCCAGATTTATGGAAGAAAAATGAAATGCATCCTGGATTCCCAAACAATTTGGATTTGAATTGTTAGGTCTAAGAATTTGAATTTGAATTCTTAGGCCTAACCATTTGAATCCAAGCCTTTCATAGTATTGTTTTTTTCCACCCTGCCTTGGTGGTAAAGTCACAAATTAGAACTGGATGTGGACGTGTGTCGTGACAGCAAAGTAGAAACTGCAGAGTCACAGAAGTTTTTCCTTCAGGGAGTGGAGACTGAATTGAAGAACAACATGCACTAAAAGCACAATTTCAGGTGGAGAAAATGATATGACTAACCCCACCTGTCAGTCAGCCTATGCTATGGGGAGATCCAAGTTGCTCTGATGCTGAAAATCATGGCACTTGTATTTCTGAAGGCATAATTGTCACCGTGGGGTGCCTGTTCCTGCTGAGCTTCCAGATAAGACACTCTATGGTTAAGAACATGGCAGATCAATCCAGAAGCAACGTTGTTCCTGATGTGAACTGCCACTGAGCAGGGTAGGAAGCACAGCCACTTTTGGTGCAAGATAAGCATATAGCACTAAACCCTGTGCCATGTTCAGCAACTGGGCATGGTGCAATGAGATTTATATGGTTTAATATGACCAATTGAAACTGGAGTGAGTTTCAGAGTCCTTCTCCCACTCTATGTACCAGTACTTTCAGGTAGTCTCACGTGTAAGGATATATTAGACAAGTCATTCCTTCAACTCTCCAATAGGAAGAAAAGGTTGTCAGTGTGATCTGGTAGCAGTATCCATGAGAATAACTTAAAACAGGAATATGTTCTGAACTTTTTATGTTTATATATTCCAGTAAACAAAGAATTCAAATGGAAAATTCTTACAATTCCTATGGCCTCATCTGAGTGCATTTTACATCATTGAGTGCAAATACTATAACTTTAATTGTCCATTCAATGAACTCCCAGAGTTAATTGCAAGTCAAAATAGGCACACTAAGAGATACATGTAACTTACTCTTACAATTCCTTCCTAGAGTTTAGATTTTATTGCCTTCATAGTGAGTAAGAAAGAAAAAGTATAACAGAATTGATCTTTCATTCATATTTTCTTATTTTGTTATGTCAGTTATTGCCTATACTAACACATACACATGCACAAACACACACACACACACATACACACTCAGAAGCCCAACTCCCAAGATCCATAAGATAAGCATATCAGAACCCACTGGCCCTCTGTCATGTCGTTTTGCCTCACCAACATCCAGGAGTAACAGACTATGGGATCCTGGTGTGGTCATCCAAGAAATACTTGGAAACACAATTTCGAGTTTGAATTCTTACACCTAAGAATTCAAATCCAATATTTTCATAGGACTGTTTTCTTTTCACCCTGCCAAGGTGGCAAAGTCGTAAATGAGAGTTGGACATGGACGTGTGTCAGGAGATCAGGGTAGAAACTGCAGTGCCACAGGAAGTTTCTCCTTCAGGGAATGGAGGATGAAGTCAACAACAACATGTGGGGAAAGAAAAATTTCACTGGTAGGAAACAAATGCCTACCTATATGAAGAATCCCCCCTGTTCATCAGCCAGTGCTGTGGGGGGATCTAAGTGGCATTGACACTGAAATCATGGCCGCTGTATTTCTGAAGGTATCCTGGCCAACCATGGGGGGCCTGTACATGCTGAGCTTCCAGATAAGGCAGTTTAGAGACAAGAACACGGCAGAATAATCCAGACACAATTGTTCCTACCAACAACCACAGAAGGGGTACAGAAACCTTGCCAACCTAAGTGTAAGAAAATGGTATACTACCGAAACCTATGCCCTGCCCGATAACTCTGGATGACTCAAAGAGCTTCATTAAGTTTACTAGGGCTGATTTTGAGTGGAGTAACCTTCGGAGGCCTTATACCTCCTGCCCTACTAGTACTTTGCAGTGGTATCACATGCAACGATATACCAGACATGTCGCTCCTTCAACTCCCAGATCTGCAGGATATGAATGACAAGGTGGTCTGCTGGGAGAGGTATCCATGAACACAGATCTGATAGGAATATGTTCTGAACGTTTTCTATTGGTACATTACAGTAATCAATCATTTCACATGAACAATGCTTCCATTCTCTAAGACACCACCTCACATTGAGTTTTCCACCTTTGTGTGCAAATATTATGACTCTGTCATCCTTCAAGGAGCTCCCAGAATTCTATGGAGGTCAAAGAGCCACAATTAGAGATATGTAAAGCTTACTCTCACAATGCCATCCCAGACTACCAGTTTCCTTTGCCCTCTTGGTGAGTAAGAGGGAAAATTTAGACCAGAATTGATCCTTCATTCATGCTTTCCCAATATTTTATGCAAGCTATTACATGCATACATCACACACGCAAACCACATTCACACACACCAATGTACACACCCAGCCTCAACTCCAAATATCCATAAGATGAGCAGATCATCACCTACTGCCCTTCTGTCATGATGCTTTGCCTCATCAACAACCACGAGGAACAGAACTTGGGATCCAGGTGTGATCCTCCAAGAAATACCTGGAAACCCAAATAAATAATATCTGTCTTCCATGGTAGACCTCAGGTCATTTACAAAGGAATGTCAACCTGAGCCCTATCCTTACTGAAGAGGTCAGTCAAGTAGTGTTCCACATTCCTGGTGCATTTCCTGCAACACTTTCTGCCCTTCCTTAGCTCTGCAAAATGAAACTCGGGCCTAGATACTCAAGGAAGTGGATGCAAATGAGTGGTCTAAGGGTTTGAATGGGTAGGCTAAAATTCGCATTGTGGATTTCCCAGATGGCTTTCCTTACACCATGCAAGGTTAGCACAGTCCAAGGAGAAAGTTGGAAGTGGATTCTGGCCAGTCAGGAAAATATAATATGCTAAACTGTGAGAAATGAGGTCTTGAAGGACTGGAGAGACCCATGAGGCACATCCTACCAGGTAAACCCTCTCTCAGTAGTGATAGAAAAATCACAGTGGTAATGACTGCTGTGTGTGTTTGGGGGGAATGGTTCAATTTTGCAGGATGTCATTATGGAACACCTGAGTCACAAAGGCAGTGCAAACCTTCAAGCCTCATGGGACACGTTTGAGCAGGGTTTTAGGCAGAGAGTGATATGGGTGAGGGAAGCCTTCTTGTATTGGGTCAAAATGCTTTGAGAAGAAACTGGTAGAGTTCTTCACATGATATTGACTGATCTTCTTGCCTTTGGGTCCAACTGATCATCTCACTTTGCCTCTTGGACTTTATTCATGGCAAAAGTGTATGCAATTGAAATGGGGGATGAGAGGTGAATATATAATCCAAAATGATGAAAGGTATGTTCCTGCTCAGGGACAGGGAGGGTAAAGAGAGCACTCTCCAAATGGAGCACACCTCCTGGGGGAGAAATGCCCGCCATGCCAAGAGGACTTGAGGAGCAGGCTGAGGGATTGAGAAGACATTACTTCTCTGAACACAGTCTTGAGATAGGCCAAGGCTGGGGCATGCCCTTGCACCCCCTTGTGGCAGCATTTATGGCAGGAAATCACAATTTAGCCTGGATTCCCAAACAACTTGGATTCGAATTGTTAGGTCTAAGAATTTGAATCCAAGATCTTCATAGGATTGTTTTCTTTTCATGCTGCTGAGGTATAAAGCTGTAAATGAGAGTTGGACGCAAACCTGTGTTGAGAGGCCAAAGTGGAAACTGCAGAGTAAAGGGAAGTTTCTCGTTCAGCGAGTGGAGGGTGAAGTGAAGAAAAACGTGCAAGAAAACACTACATCACTGGGAGGAAACCACCGCCTTCCTGTATGATGAACCCCTCCCATCAGTCGGACTGTGCTGAGGGGGAATCCAAGTGGAATTGATGCTGAAAATCATGGCAACTCTATTTCTAAAGATATTCTAGCCACCCATGGAGGGCCTGTTCCTGCTGAGCTTCCAGATGAAGCAGTGTAGGGAGAAAAAAATCCGGAAGCATTTGTTGTTCCTGCTGCAAACTGCCACCGATTCAGGTCAGAACCCTTGCCACCCTAGGTGCAAAAGAAGGGTACACTAGTGAACCCTGTGCCATGTCCAGCAACTGTGAATGGCTCCATGAGATTCAGTGGGTTTCCTAGGGCTGCTTTTGAGTGGAATAAACTCCAGAGGCCTTATCCCTCCTTCCATATCAGCACTTCCAGTACTCTCACATGCAAGGACGTACCAGGCATGTCATTCCTTCAACTCCCAGATCTCTAGGGGATGGATGGCAAGGTGGCCTGCTGGGAGAGGTATCCATGAACACTGCTTCTGATAGGAGTATGTTCTGAACGTTTTCTATTGGTACATTTCTGTTATCAGTCACTTCACATGGAAAATGCTTCCATTCTCTAAGACACTGCATCATATTTTGTTTTCCATCTTTGGGTGCAAATATTGTGACTTTCTGCATCCATTGAAGGAGCTCCCAGAATTACATGCAGGTCAAAGGAGCCACATTTAGAGATATGTGCAGCTTACTCTCACTATGCCATCCCAGACTACTAGTTTCCATTGCCCTCTTAGTGAGTATAAAGAAAATTTAGACTTGAATGGATCTTTCCTTCATGCTTTCCTAATTTATTATGCAAGTTATGACCTGCATATATCACACAGGCACGTCACACTCACACACACCAACATACATGTAGGGAAAAATTGGGAGGAAATTGGCAAAAACTCTCAAACTGGGAAAATGGCGTTTGAATATCTGGTTTGTAAGTTAGAAATCTAGGGAAAATGAAAGTAACTTGGTTGCATGTTTGTACAAAACCCTTCCTGATTGGACAATTGGACTGAAAGCTGATTGGCTCAGACCATTCCATGGGCGAGCTACATAAAGAGCTGCACTGTGGCAGCTGGACCCTTTTTGGCACAGCCCTTTTGGCACGGCCTTTTAGCCCTTTTTGGCTCCCTTTCTGCACCTTCTCGCCTGGACCACCAATGAGGAAACAACTCTCCCGCTGCTCTCCCCCGGACCTTTGATGAAGAAAAAATACTCTCCCGTCGCAATCATCAATGAGGAAAAGAACCTGCTCTCCGTCTGACCACTGGCGAAGCAACAGCTGTCTCCTCCTGACCACCGAGACGACCAACACAGGTGTTTGCCCCTGGAAGGCAAAAGCGCCTGAGGCCTTTCCATTCTCCCATCTCTGCCGGGGTCCCGAGGGCCGCAGGAGTCTGCACCCCTCACCTGAGGTTCCCAAGTGAATTGTGTTTAGTATATGTGTGTGCAGCGGCGCAGCCCATCTGAACCTCCAGGCTGGACCTGGAGGCACGTGCCCCACATAGAGTTGGTGCCCGAACTCGGGGCCCAACATAGTTGGTGCCCAAACAGGGACCCAACATAGTTGGCGCCTGAACAGGGACCTCACATGGAAGTGGAGGACCCACATGGAGTGTGAATAAAGACCCTCATCCCAAGAGGGGACCCCAGAAAAGGAGAAATCCCCATCCCAAACGGGGAATGGAAAGGAAAAGCAAAAAGCCCTCTCCCAAGAAGGGTGCTTGGAGGAGGAGCAAAAACAGCTGTGCCTCACAGAGAGCCAGACAGGAAGCCATACCGGAGGCCATGAGGACAACGAGCGGGGACTCTGATCAACAGATGGAAGGCCAATGGGTCCGTCCGCAGCAACAAAAGTAAGTGCCATTTGGGGAGAGCACGTGGTCAGGCATAGGTGTATGCAGCCCTAGGCAGGGACCCTAAGTCTGGGGACCAGTCTTCGCAGGCGCATAGGGGAGGCATACACTTAGGAAAGACCACTGGAGAGACACGGGAGAGCATAAAGAACAGAACCTCCTGGCAACAGGAAGCTATAGAAAGATGAAAAGTGGTTGGCAGGGCCAGAGCCTAACGTAAAAAGGAGGCCAAGAGCTTCTGTTAGAAAGGACCAGAGAAAGATCTATGAAGGGGCCAAAGGGCACCGAGGAAAGGCAGGAAAGAAGCCTGCCACAAAGAAAAGGAGCAAAGGACTCTAAGGAAAGTCAGGAAAAGGGCCTGCCAAGGAAGGGAGGAAAATAGGAGAAATAAAGAACTGTAGTGTACCTCCCATGAGTTAAAGAAAAGCGATAGCCATGGGAAGCAACAAAAGTAAAATCTCGAAAGAGCAATGGAAAAGCCTAAAATCCCAATTAAAACAGGGTGCACAGAAAGTGAACAAAAAGGAAGCACGAAAGTTTTGGAAAGAGGCACTAGCAATAGCACCATGGCTAGCTGCGGAGGATTTAGAGAAAATGGAGGTATGGGAAGAGGTTAATGAAGCAGCTAGAGCAGCTGTGTGCAGAGGAAATAGTAACGTGTCGCCGGCATTATTTAAAGGGCTTGCAGCACTTAGATGGAGCCATGAAAAACAGCAGGAAAGTGCCAACGAGAGACACGTGGCGCAGACCAACATGGTGCTGGATACAGGGGAGGTATTTCAGGAACTGAAGGAAGTTTTTATTCAAATGAGGGAGGTGACCCCCTAGAAGGGAGGGGCTTCCATCTAGAGCTGGACCCCGGAAGAAGGAACTTCCGGATGAAGTCAGACCTCAAGGGGAGGGGCTTAGGACAGAAGCCAGACCGAAAGGAGGGGGACTTCCCCTGGCACTGGAAATGAGGGAGGAGCTTCCGGCGGAAGCACACCCCCAGGAAGTATGCTCAAGGGGCGTGCTCTATCCGAGCCAAGGTCAACTTGGCCTGGCAAGCACATGCCTTGAACAGGACAGCCCATAGGCATAGGCAGTTATGGGCCACAGGCATACCCAGTCAATGTAATATTAACTCCAGAGCACCCACAAATGTGGTACCCATATGAGTCCAAGGACTTAAAGGACTTAAGGGCGGCTATTAGGGAGGATGGACCACACTCCCCGTGAACGAAAACACTCCTTAACAGTCTTGCTGTTAGGGCAAACGCTCCGCAGGACTGGAGAGACCTAACAAGGGCAGTCCTTCCAGGGCTCGCTTTCATCCAGTGGGAAGCTCTATACCAGGAGGAATGTAAGCAGCAAGCAGAGAGAAACGCCCAGACGGGGGTAGATATTGGAGCGGACTGCTTGTTAGGAGAAGGACCTATATACTCAGCGGTTACAAGGCAAGCAATGGGTCCTGCACAGTCATTTGACCAAATAAGAATATGTGCCCAGAGAGCATGGGATAGGCTACCAAGAGAAGGGGCGACACCAAGTTTAGTGTCACTCAGACAGAGGCAAAATGAACCGTTCGTGGACTTTGTTGACAGGGTCAATAAGAGTCTGGAGCATAAGGTTATTCATGAAGGTGCAAAAGCAGAACTGTTTAAGTACTTGGTGTGGGATGGCATGTCCAGTGACTGCAGGAAAGCCTGCCAGGGCCCAAAGAATGGGACCCTGGAGGATTGGATTGTGGCCGCGCAGGATGTGGGTTCCACAACCCAAATTGCCACAGTCATGGCCAGAGCCTTCACTGATCAAGCATCAGACAGCATCGCTAAGGCATTTACCGCAATTCCAGAGAGATTCAAAGACAGGAGACCTGGCAGATGTAATAACTGCAGGGAGAAAAGACATTGGTGACGGGAATGCCCAAAAAAACAGGAAGGGCCCAAAAAAGAGAGGAGGGAGGAACGATCCGAGGAGAATAACAATAGGCCTCATGGTCCATGACAGCGATGTGACAAAATGGGTCACACCGAGAAAACGTGTTGGTCCTGCTACCACAGGAATGGCACACCCCTCCACAAGCCTTTAAACTTCGGATTGGGCACCTTCTAGCCCAGCCACAAAGGAAGGATAAGGAAAGGCCACAGGAAAAGATAACAACCAGACCCAGAGAAACAAAACAGAGACCTCTGGAGGACCAATGTAAGGTCAAGGACCAGAAAAGAGAAAAGCCACAGAGACCTCCAGAGAATACAAATAAGGACAAGAGCAAGGAAAAGGGAAAGCCACAGAGAGATAGGGACAGGCTCCAGGTGCACTGGACTGTACCTGTGGAGGCTGAACTGAAACTTAAAACTGATGCTTCAGCAAATAATAAAGGCTGCAGTTACGATTTAAAAAATTTAGGATTGCTGAGTAACAAAGAATCAGAAATGGTAGGATCTGACAAAGTACGTATGTTAAAGGAAGAACATCAATTAGTTAAGATCTGTTTTGTACAAACAAATCAAAAGGATCAATTGACTAATTGTATAAAAGATGACAATATTGAAGAAAGTAAATATAGAACAGAAAAGCTCAAATGTAAGTCAAAGGATCTCAGTGGTGAAGTGGACAAAATGATAAATGTCAAAGGTGTATGTTCTAATGATGGGTTAACTCTTGTTAAGAATCAACTGTAAAATGCTCTTGGTGCCTTTTATGACATTCTAAGGACAAGTTGTTAGGTGTAATGTCTTGTCAGCACAAGTATTGTATGGATTGTTTACAGCCATACCTAAAAAAAATACCTCTCCAGGTGGAATAGATATTCGATGCATGAACAATATAAAGCCATATGTAAAAGGTATTACTTCTGTAATAGAGTGGACTGATGGAAATTACAATCGGATGACATATGATGTTAAGGAATATAAGAAAATGATTTTCAGTCTAAATCTGTCAAATTGTAAATTTGGGGAAAAGGAACCTTGAAGGCAAAAGGCCCTTGCGGATGTTCCTATTGAAATTAATTCAATAACATTGTATTAGTTTGCATCTTCGATAGTAACTATGATGCCTTTAAAAATTAATGTTCCTACTAAGTCAACATTTGTCAAAGTTACTGTTCTGACTTCTTTCTATAAAGGCTATGAAATCTTAATGGATAATGAGGAAAAAATAAGAGTTAAAAAAGGCAAGGAGCCTAAGAGAGCCATTATGGCACCAACAATTGTGAGAGTAACCCATAGCACAGGTATTCCCTACAACCCCCAGGGACAGGCCATAGTGGAAAGAGCCCACAAAACTTTAAAACAACAATTAGAAAGAGAAAAAGGGGGAAGGAAGGGGCAGTACCCACCCAATGTAATACTTAGTAAAGCCTTAACAACTATCAATATATTTAATATTCAAAAACATGAAAATAGGCCCAGAGTGAAAAAGCACTGGGACACATGTCAAGGCCACCAGAAATTTTGGTTTGGTGGAAGGACCCTCTCACTGGACAGTGGAGGGGGCCCGACATGTTACTAACCCAAGGCCGAGGTTCGGCATGTGTTTTCCCACAGGGGGAGGACAAACCAATTTGGATCCCAGCACGAAATGTCCGGAGAGCAAAGGACACTGAGGGTGGTAACACCAAAAAAAGGGACAAGGACTTGGACAGTGAGACGCAAACTTCCAAATGCCCAGTGAACTATCGCGGAAGAGGGGGTGTGAAGAATGTAAGGGCTGACGGAGGGAGTGGTGAAACTGAGGACAGCTCAAACAATGAACCCAAAAGCAATAACAACAGCAGAAAAAAACACCAAACCGGGTGAGGCCACAAAAGGAAAAAAGGGAGCAATGCCAAAAATTGTAAAGGGTACCCTAACACTGTTAATAACGGTGCTCCATTGGCAGCATCTGCCATGCCAATGGCAACAGCTGCAGAGCCAATTATGGTAAAAGAGGTAAATGTAACACAGGAAAATGATGCCATAAATAACAGCTGTGTGTATTGGGCATACGTACCCAACCCACCACTCAACAGGGTGGTCACTTGGGACAATGCACCGGTAACAGTTTATGCCAATGAAGTTCCATGGGTAGTGGGACCTTACAACCCAAGAGGCCCACTAAAGCCAGAGGAGGAGGTAAAAGTCATCAAAAACTATGGTGTAGGAAGTGAAGGTGTACCTATATGTATAGGGGAAAGGAAAGGAACTCCTTGACAGTGGTCAATAAGATCTGGCCAACGTCAAGCGAGGAGAGGTTATATGTTCCAGCATTTGGGTCAAAGAAAGCCAAAGAGGTGCCATGGATGCCAAAAGGCATGGATCAGAGCCCATATCAACAGAGTAATTACATAAAGAAAATGTGAGGGTGTTCATGGAAGTCCCCGAGAAAAAAAATGATTGGGTAGGAACACACAGGTTTAGCGAAAGGGCTCATAGAATTGGCACATGCATTGTTAAAAGTATGGTACGGACTACAAACTAATCCCACCTTCACTCCAGGTAACAGAAAAGGCACCTCCACAAGTACACCTGTGGAAGGTGGTGGCTACAATTAGACCTCCTTGGGCAGTAAGCACTTCAGACCCTGGTAAAAAGGCTAGAATGAAATTAAGAACTTGTGTAAGACTCCTATATGTAATGTTAAGAGGGGAGACAAAATGGAACAAGATGTATGGGTCAGTCTTTTGTAAACAATGTAATTTGTATGCCTGTGTAAATACCTCTGAGTATGGATTTTAAAAAAGAAAACATCTATATGTTATGTGTAAAAAAGGGAATTTGGGTACCAGTTAGACAACATCAGCTAAGGCAAGACTCACCAGCCTTGGCCTTGCTCCAGGGAATTGTTAAAAGACCTTTAAAACTGCTATGTTATATGTTATGATTATTGCTGTATGCCTTATGATTATAATTGTATGTATAGTCACCAGGAGAGTTCAAAATGTAAAATGTGATGTAAATGATCAGGACCTAAAACATTCTATAATGGTACAATTATTCAGAGAGCATGTCCATCAAATTAAAAAATTAAAAGAAAAAGAGGGATATGTAGGGAAAAATTGGGAGGAAATTAGCAAAAACTCCCAAACTGGGAAAATGGCGTTTGAATATCTGGTTTGTAAGTTAGAAATCTAGAGAAAATGAAAGTAACTTGGTTGCACGTTTGTACAAAACCCTTCCTGATTGGACCATTGGACTGAAAGCTGATTGGCTCAGGCCATTCCATGGGCAAACTACATAAAGAGCTGCGCTGCGGCAGTTCGATCCTTTTTGGCACAGCCTTTTCTTTGGCACCCTTTCTGCGCCTTCTCGCCTGTTCCTGCCTGGACCACCGATGAGGAAGCACCTCTCCCACTGCTCTCCTCCGGACCTTCGGTGAGGAGAGAATGCTCTCCCATTGCAATCCTCAACAAGGAAAAGAACCTGCTCTCCGTCTGATCACCGACGAAGCAACAGCTGCCTCCTCCTGACCACCGAGATGACCAATACAGGTGTTTGCCCCTGGAAGGCAAGAGTGCCTGAGGCTTTTTCTTTCTCCCATCTCCTCCGGGGTCCCAAGGGCCGCAGGAGTCTGCGCCCCTCACCTGAGGGTCTTGAGTGAATTGTGTGTAGTATCTGTGTGCACGGTGGCGCAGCCCATCCGAACCTCCAAGCTGGACCGGGAGGCACGTGCCCCACATAGAGTTAGTGCCCAAACATGGGGCCCAACAATACACACCCAGCCTCAACTCCAAACACGCACCCACTGCCCTTCTGTCATGACACTTTACCTCATCAGTACCCAAGAGTAACATGCCATAGGATCCTTGTCTGACAATTAAACAAATTCCTAAAACCCAAATATATATATTTTTCTCTTCAACGATATTCCTCAGGTTTTTTACATAGCAACAAGAGCCTGAATCCTATTGGTATTTAAGAGAACAAGTAGAGTTCCAAATTCCTGGTACGTTTTCTACAGTACTTCTTGCCCTTGATTAGGGCTGCAAAATGAAAGGCATCCTTAGATCCTGAATTAATTTCATTGGAATTAGTGTCTAACAATTTGCATGGGTGGACTCAAATTCACCTTGAAGATTTCCAAGATGTCTTTTCTTTCATCTTGCAATAGTAGCACAGCCAAAGGTGAAATTTAGAAGTGGACTTTTGCCATTTGGAATATTATAACATGCTACCTTGTAATAAATGTGTTTGAAAGACTAGAGAGACACCTGAAGTGCATCCTACCTGGCAAGCCCCTTTCAGTGGTGATAGATAAATCATAACCATAATGATAGTTGTGTGTGTGTTGGAGGGACTGGTTTGAGTTTGTAATATGTCCCTGTGGAACACCTAAATAATGGTGGCAATGCAATCCCTCAGATCTCATGGGAATCTTTGGAGCAGGTTTTTAGACAGAGAATCACATGGGTAAGGAATGCATTCTTAGACTGAGTGAAGACACTTTGGGAAAATTTTAGAATTTGTGCTATGATATCGAATGATCATCTTACTCTTGCCTCTTGAACTCTACGCATGGAAAAATATTTGGGATTGAACATGGGAAGAAAGGGGAAAGCATAACCTGAACTGGAAGGTATGATGGAAGGTATGTTCAGGTTAAGGGACTGGGACAGTAAATAGAGCATCCTACAAAATCAGCACACCCTCTGTGGGAGAAAATCCCACCATGTCAACAGGACTTGAGTAACAGGTGGAGGTATTGAGAAGCCGTGTTGCTATTTTGAACACAGTCTTCAGAAAGGCAAGTACCTGGGGCATCTCCTGGCACCCACTTGTGGCCAGTTTTAGGACAGAAAAATGAAATGCATCCTGGATTCCCAAACAATTTGGATTCAAATTGTTAGGTCCCGTGGGCAGCGTGACAGTGTGATGTCAAGGTTGCACTCCATTTTGGGTCCGGCTCCCATGGTTGTGTGTGCTAAGTCCCCTCCGAGTCTCCAGGATTCTATCCCGCCGTCTGCATGATGGCGAAATGGCGGAGTGGTGGTCCCGCTACTGACCTCTGTGTAGCTCCTCCGAAGCCAAATGCTTGATTTCAGTGTTCATCCGGTTTCATCCTCTATCTCCCAATCTAAACTATCACTGTTTCTATCTATTCAATGTGAGTTCTAAACCCTTAATCGAGGCTTCCCTTTACTCTGGGAGAGAAGGCGCGTGTTATCTGTCTGCCATCTTGCCGAAAGTCCCTGAATCCTATTGTTATTGAAGAGGCAAAGTAGTATTCCATGTTTCTGTTGCATTTCCTGCAGCACTTCTTGCCCTTGATTATGACTGTAAAATGAAAGGCAGCCTTGGATTCTGAAAGAATTGGACTGGAATTAGTGGTCTAGTGATTTACCTGGCTTGCCTCAAATTCATATCAGATATTTCCGTGATATCTTTTTTTCCACCTTACAACAGTAGCACAGTCAAAGGAGAATGTTGGAAATGGACTTTTGCCGTCAGGGCAATTATAACATGCTTAGCTGTAAGAAATGGGTTCTTGAGGGACTGGAGAGTCACCTGATATGCATTCTATCTGGCAAGCCCACTTTCAATGATGATAGATAAATCATAACTGTAATGATTGTTGTGAGTGTGTTGGGGGGACTGGTTTGATTTTGTAATATGTCCCTATGGAACATCTGGTATGAAGACAATGCATTCCCTTTAATTTCATGCAAAACTTTGGAGCAGATTTTTAGATGGAGGATCACACAGGTATGGGCAGCATTCTTGGATTGGGTCAGAACACTTTGGGAAAATTTTAGAATTCCTCCAATGGTACTGAATGATCTTAGTGCCTTTGGGTTCAGCTGATCATCTTACACCTGCCTCTTGAACTCTACCCATGTCAAAAATGTTTGGGATTTTACATAGGTGGAGAGGTGAATACATAACCTGAAATGGTGGCAAGTATTTTCTGGTTCAGAGACTTGGAGAGTAAATAGAGGGTCATACAATGGAGCACACCTTCTGTGGGAGAAATCCCTTCATTTCATCAGAACTTGAGTAACAGACTGAGGTTTTGAGCAGCCATGTTATTCTTTGAATATAGCCTTGAGAAAGGCAAAAATACCCGAGGCATTCCTTGGTGCCCTCGTGTGGCAGGATTTCTGGCAGAAAAATGAAATGCAGCCTGAATTCTCAAACAATTTGGATTCGAGTTGTTAGGTCTAAGAATTCGAATTCAAATTCTTAGACCTAACAATTTGAATCCAAGATTTTCATGGGATTCTTTTTTTTCACCCTTCCTAGGTGATTAAGTCATAAATGAGAGTTGGACATGGACATGTATTGGAATGGCAAAGTAGAAACTACAATGTTATGGGAAGTTTTTCCTTCAGGGAATGTGAGTAATTGAACAACAACATGTGTGAACAGCACCATTTCAGTGGGAGAAAGCATATGCATTATTATGTTACTGACCCCACCTGTCAGTCAGCCTGTGCTTTGGGTGGATCCAAGTTGCTTTGATGCTGAAAATCATGGCACCTGTGTTTCTGAAGGCATCATAGTCATCCATGAGTGTCCTGTTGCTGTTGAGCTTCCAGATAGGGAGAAAATGGCAGATCAATCTGGAAGCAATTGTTGTTCCTGCTGTGAACTGCCACTGAGCAGGGCAGGAAGCATAGTCACCCTAGGTTCAAGACAAGCATATAATACTGAACCCTTTGTACATGGAATAGTCACAAAAATGAGCCAAATTATGGGCAGTAAATAAAGATTCAGTAAATTACAAAAGATTGGTGCCATACAGAATAGGCTGTCTTACTACCAGGTAAGCAATTTAGAAAAATATGTAGAAAATCAACATAGGTCAAAGAGGAAATAACAGGTGATCTGGGAATATTTTTACAACTGATTTGATCATTAAAGTGACATTAAGATGTGTGGTTGTAGTTGTTAGGTGTCATCCAGTCTGTATCTGACTCATAGCCACCCTACGCACAAGAGGTGAAACAATATTGTTAATACTTTGCCGGTATTCCCAGGGTTTTCAATGGCTAATTGTTTTTTGGAAGTGGGTTTCCAGGCCTATAGCACATGGTGTTCCCAGGTGGTCTCCTATCCAGTAGTAACCAGGGCAATTCCTGCTTAGCTTCTGAGGTCTAATGGGATAGGATGCCACAGTTGTACAGCTGCAGGCTAAAATGTATGGAGTGAAGCTAAAACATATTCACAGATTTAAAACCTGAATTTCTTATTTTAGAGAAAAAAGAAGGTTTGAAATAAATTATTTAACTGTCCACTTCTTTATTCAAAGTAAAGTCTTGTTATGTTGCCCAGGCTGGGCCTGAACTTATGGCATTAACTGATCCTCATGCTTCAGCCTCTTGAGTAGCTGGGACTACAGGTGTGCATCATCATATCTAGCTCATATAATACTGGAAGATTTCAAACAACTTCACATCTAAAATTGACAACATAGATGAAAATGACCAATTCCTTGAAAGAGAAAAATTAAAAGAGCCCACTCAAGACAAAACAATTAGCATGGACAGTCCTATAGCTACAAAAAGAACTGAATTTGTAGCTGAGTTTTCCAATAAAGAAAATCTCTGGTCCAACTGCTCCAATTAATGAGTTCTACCAAACATTTAAGAGGAAATAATACTAATTATAAACCCTTTTCCAGAAAATACAATAGAATGTGTCCTAATTTACAAGGCCAGCATTAGCATGATACCAAAAACAGAAAATCATGTGACAATACTAGAAAAACTTAAATCAATATTCCTCATGGACATAGACATAACTATACTCAACAAAGTATTAACAAATCAAGCCTAATAATATTTAGAGAGGTATTATTAGCTTACATCATGACCAGGTGGGATTTATTCTGAGACTGTGTGCTTGATCCAACATTCAAAAGCTAGTTAACATAATTCACCAAATTACAGACAAAAATTGAAAAATTTTGTTGCCATTTCAGTAAATACAGGAAAGGCATTTGACAAAATTTATCACTCATTCATAATTTTTAAAGTCTCAGCAAATTAGGGCTAGAAAGAAATTTCTTCAGTTTTATAAAGGCATGTAAAAAAAATCCCATAGCTGCTATCATATTTACCAATGAAAAACTGGATATTTCCCCCTAATATTAGCAAGGATGTGTGCTCTTAATATGCCTAAATGTTGGAAGTTCTAGCCAGCTCAATAAAGCATGAAAAAGAAATAAAACACATATAGTTTGGAAAATAAGAAATAGCACTATCTATTCAGAGAAAGAATAATTATGTATGTATAAAACCTCAAGTTGTTCTTGTTAGATGCCAGCAAATTTGGTCTTACTCAGAGCAAACCTATGTACAACAGATGAAACACTACCTGACACTGTGCCATGATGCCCAGCACTATTTTCAGTACTTCTCTGCCATTCATAGTACTGGGAGTAATAAATTTGTTCTGCAAGGTTACAGGATTTAAGGTGAGTATCAAAAAAGAGTTGCATATCTCTATGCAAGCAATGAACAATTAGACATATGTTTTTTGCAGTACTGGGGATTGAACCCAGGACTTGTGCATGCTAAGCAAGTGCTCTACTACTGAGCTGCACAATCAGCCCCTTATTTATTTTATATTGTGAGATAAAGTCCTACTAAATTGCAAAGGCTGCCTCTGGCCTTGAATTCACTATCCTCCTGCCTCAGTCTTCAGAATCACAGGGATTATCAGCATGCACCATGGTGCCTGGACAGAAATTATTTTTAAAGAATGACTTATTAAAAAACAAAAGATTTATAGCAATTATACAGAAAATCAAAGGAAATATCCAAAAATAATTTCGAATAGGATCAAAGTTGGAATGTTATCTGATCTCAAACTTACTATAAAGTTCCCATAATTGAGATAGTGTCATATTGGTAAAAACATAGGCACAGATAAATGGATCAGATTAGAGTCCAGAAATAGATCCACACACATATGTTCAATTGAATTTTTTTACACAGATGCAAAGGTAATTCAGCAGAGAAGAGATAATTTTTCAACGTACAATACTGGAGAAAGCAAATAGCCATAGGCAAAATCATGAATCCCAGGAAGAAAACCCTATGAGGGTGGGTATGAGTTGGACCCAACTCAACAATACCTAACAACAACAATGGTTTGGACATAGGTTGTATATATCTCTCAAAATGAAGATCGCCTTAGACGCAGAAAAAAAAACCACCTCAAATCCAATAGCTTCCTTAACAGCTTTATTGGGGTGTAACGAACATATGAAAAGCTGCACATAATGTGTACAATTGGATGCATTTGGACATATGAAAATGTCTATGATACTATCATTTCAATCAAAGTAATAAGAGACATACAACATGGCCCAAAGTCTTTGTGTCCCTGGAGGTTTGTTTTGCTTTTGCAGTAAGAATATTTAACTACCTTCTTACCAAAATTTTAAGTGTACAATAGTATGGTGTTAATTATAGGAACTAGAGTGTACAGCAGATTTCTAGAATTTATTCATGTAGCATAACTGAAATTTCTATCCATTAGACCACAATTCCCTTTTCACCCAGGCCCTGACAACCACAATTTTATTCCTTACTTCCCCAAGTTTGACTGTTTCACATATCTTGTTTAAGTTGGAATCATGCAGTACTTGTCCTTCTGTGATTGATTTATTTCACTGAGGATAAAACCCTCAAGGTTCATTGTTTTTTTGACAAATGGCAGGATTTCTTTCTTTCAAGGCTGAATAATTCCAATAATATTTATACCACATTTTCTTTATCCATGAATTTACCAGTGAAAACTTGATTTATTTTCATATCTTGATTATTGTCAACAATGTTGCAATGAACATGGAAGTGCAGGTACCTCTTTGAGATCCTACTTTCAAATCTTGGATATATACTCAGAAGTGGGATTGCTGGATCAAAGAATGCTCTATTTTTAAATTTTTGGGGAACTTCTATTATGTTTTCCATACCTACACACCACTTTGCATTCCTGCCAATAGTGTACAAAGGTTCCAATTTCCCCCACATACTTATCAACACTTGACTTTTTGTGCATGTGTATGGTGCTGTGGATCAAACCCAGGGCCCCAGTGCATGCTAAACAAGCACTCTACCAATGGAGATAACCTCCGACCCCAACACTTTTTTTTAATGCCATCCATCCTAACAGGTGTGAGGTGGCATTTCATTGTAGTTCACATGTTTTTGTTGTTGTTGTTAGGTGCCATTGAGTTGGGTCTGACTCATAGTGATCCTATGTATAACAGGCTGTAATACTCCTCAACACTGTGTCATGCCTGGCATTATGTCAGTGTTTCTCTGATATTCATAGGATTTTCAATTGCAGATGGTTTTGGGAGTGGACTGCCAGGTCCTTCTCCCTAGCCTGCAATACTTGGTATGCCTAGGCAGTCTCCCATCCAAGGACTAATCAGGCTGACCCAGTTTAGCTACTGAGATCAGATGGGATTTGATGTCAGGGTGCTATGGCTGTAGACATAGTTTAGGTAGCTCCTCTCAAATTTTAGGACTGATAAGTCAGCAAGGTTGCAGGATACAAAATCAACTTACAAAAATCTATCCCATTTCTATACACTAAAAGGGAATCATCTAAAAGGAAATTAAGAAAACAATCCCACTAACAATATCACTAAAAAAATAAAATAGTAACAAACTTAACCAAGGAGGTAAAAGACTTTTACCCTGAAAATATATGACATTAACAAAATTAAAAGAGAAGTAAATGGAAAGACATCTTAGGTTCATGGACTGGAGACTTAATATTATTAAACTGTCCATAATACCCCAAGCAGTCAAAAACCAAAACTATTTTCATCAAAATCTCCATAACTTTTACACAAATAGGAAAAAAGTGGTTTGAAAATTCACTGTAGTCATTAGGTACCAATGAGTTGAGTCTGATGCATAGTGACCCTATGTACAACAGAAGGAAACAAACCCTGAAACTGTGCTTGCACACAATCTTTTTAATATTTAAGCTCATTGTTGCAGACACTGTGTCAATCCATCTAGTGGAGGGTTTTCCTTTTTTTCTATTGACCTGCCACTCTACCAAACATGATATCTTTCTTCAGGGATTGCTCCCTCCTGACATCATGTCCAAAATACCTAAGATGCAGTCTAGCCATCCTTGCTTCCAAGGACCATTCTTGTCGTACTTCTTCTAGGACAAATATGTTGTGCTTTTGGCAGTCCATGGTATATTCAGTATTTGTCTCCAGCACCATAACTAAAAAGCATCAGGTCTTCGCCTATCTCCTTTATTCATAATCCAGCTTTCATAAGCATTTGATGCAACTGAAAATACCATGGCATGAATCAGGTGCATTTTTGTCTTCAATGTGACATCTTTATTTTTCACCACGTTAAAGAGGTCTTTTGCAACAGTTGTTCCCAATGCAATGTGTCTATTGATTTTTTTGATTCTTCTGTGGTTGTTGATTGTAGAACCAAGTAAAACAAAATCTTGGACAACCTCAATCTTTTCCCCATTTATCATGAAATTGCTTACTAACCCAGTTGTAAGGATTTTTGTTGTTGATGTTGAGGTGCAATCCATATAGTAGGCTGTGTTCTTTGATCTTCATCAGTAAATGTTTCAAATCTTTATTTTCAGCAAGAGCAGTGGTGTCATCTGCATAATGCAGGTTGTTAATGAGCCTTCCTCCATCATGATCCTCTATTCTTCATAAAGTCCAGCCTCTCAGATTACTTGCTAATCACAAAGATTCAAGAGTTAAAGTGAAAGAATACAGCCCTGATGCACACCCTTCCTGGCTTTAAACCGGGCAATGTTTCCTTGTTCTGTTCAAATGAGTGCCTCCTCATCCATGCACAGATTCCTGATGAGTACAAATAAGTGTACTCCCATTCTTTGCAATGTTATCCATAATTTGTTATGATCCACACAGTCAAATGCCTTTGCATAGTCAATAAAAAATAGACATCTTTCTGCTATTCTCTGCTTTTAGCCCAAATCCTTCTCATGTCAGGAATTATGTCCCTGGTTCCATGCCCTATTCTGAATCCAACTCTATTTTCCAGAAGTTCCCTGTCTAAATACTGCTGCAGTCATTTTTGAATGATATTTAGCAATATTTTACTTAAGTGCAATATTAATGATACTGTTTGATAATTTCCATATTTGGTTGGACCCCCTTTCTTGGGAGTAGGCACAGATATGAATCTCTTCTAGTCAGTTGGCCAGGTAGCTGTTTCCCAAATCTCTTACATAAACCAGTGAACACCTTCAGGGTTGCATCTGTTTATTGACACATCCCTATTGGTATTCCATCATTTCCTGGAGCCTTGTGTCTTACCAATGCCTTCAAAGGAGCTTCTACTTCTTCCTTCAGTACCATTGGTTCCTGATCATATGTAACCTCTTAAAATAGTTGATCATCCACCAATTATTTTTGGTATAAAGATTCTGTGTATTCCTTCCATCTTCTTTTGATGTTTCTTGTGTCATTTAATATTTTTCCTATAGAATCTTTAACTATTGCCATTCAAGGCTTGAATTTTTTCTTCAATTCTTTAAGCTTGAGAAAAACAGAGCTTTTTTTTTCCCTTTTGGTTTTCTATCTCCAGCTCTTTGCACATATAGTCATAATATTTGATTTTGTCTTCTTGAGCTGCCCTTTGAAATCTTCTGTTTACTTCTTTAAGTTTTTCATGTCTTCCTTTTACTTTAGCTGCTAAATGTTCAAGGTCAATTTTCAGAGTCTTCTTCTTATTTATTTATTTATTTATTTTGTAGTACTGGGGGTTGAACCCAGGGCTTCATGCTTGCATACTCTGCAAGTGCTGTACTACTGAGCAGCACCCTCAGCCCATTTTTTAAAAACTTTTTTGAGACAGGATCTCGCTAAATTACACAGACTGCCTCTGGTCTCAAACTTGCAATCCTCCTGCCTCCACCTCCCCAGTCACTGCAATTACAGGCATGTGCCGCCACACCTGGCTCAGAGTTTTTTATGAAACAGAATTTGGTCTTTTGCTTTTCTTATGAATGATGTCTTTGATTTCATGCCACAACTCATCTGGTCTTTGATCATTAGTGTCTAATGCATCAAACCTGTTCTTGAAGTGCTCTTTGAACTCATGTGGGATACACTCAAGGTCATTCCTGGGCTCTTATACACTTTCTCTAATTTTCTTCAGTTTCACCTTGAACCTGCATATGAACAGTTGATGGTCTGACCCACAATCAGCAACTGGCCTTGTTATAACTTCTGATATGGTGGTTTTCCATCATCTCTTTCCACAAATATAGTAAGTTTGGTTGCTGAATGTTCCATCTAGTGAATTCTATGTATATCAATGCCATTTATATTAGTGAAAAATGTATTTACAATGAAAAAGTTATTGTTCTGACAAAATTCCATCATGCCATCTCCAGCATTGTTCCTATCACCAAGGCCTTATTTTCCAATAACTGAGCCTTCCTTGTTTCCCACTTTTGTATTCAATCACCAGTAATTATGAATGCATCCTAATTGCATGTTTGATTAATTTTAGATTACAGGAGCTGATGAAAATCTTCCCTTTCTTCATTTGTGGCCTTAGTGTTGGGTACGTTAATTTGAATAATAATCATATTAAACAGGCCTTCCTGTAAGCATATGGATATTAGTCTATCATTTATAGCATTGCACTTCAAGACAGGTATTGAAATTTCGTTTTGATGATGAATACAACCATATTTTTCTTAAAGTTTTCATTCCCAGCATAGTAGACAATATGATTATCTGATTCAAAATATCCCATACCAGTCCATTTTACCTCCCTGATTCTAGAATGCCAATGTTTATGCATTCTATTTCACTCATGATGATTTCTTATTTTCTTAGATTCATACTATGAACATTCTACATTCCAATTATTAACAGATGTTTACAGCTGTCTCTTCTCATTTGGTGTCATGCCACCTTAGAAAATGGAGGCCCCCAGGGTCTTACTCCATTCTCATCATTAAGGTCAACTCTAATTTGAGGAAACAACTCCTCCCTAGTTATTTTTTGAATGGCTTCCAACCTGAGAGGCTCATTTTCCAGCACTATATCTGACAGTACTTCTCTTTTATTTGTAAGGTTTTCAATCAGTAATTGTTTTGAGATTGGCTATCAGGGTTTTCTCCCTAGTCTGTCTTAGTCTGGAACCTCAGCTGAAATCTGTCCATTATGTGTGACCCTGCTGGTATCTGAGTACAAGTGGCATAACTTTTCAGCATCACAGCAACATACAAGCTCTCAATGACAGACAGATGGGGGTCAAAATTCATATGGAACACAAAAGACCCCCAAATAGCCAGATATCTTTAAAAAGAACAAAGCTAGAAACATCATACTTCCTGATTTAAAACAAACAAACAAACAAAACAAAACAATACAAAAAAAATTACAAACCAACCCTAGTTAGAATAGTGTGCCCTTGGAATAAAGACAGAAATATGTACCAATGGAACAGAATATAAAAGACCAGAAAGAAATCTACACATTTATCATTAACTAATCTTTAACAAGAATGTCAAAAACATATAATTTTGGAAAGGATAAAAACAATCAACCACTGAAAACCCTATGAGGGTCAATATGAGTCAGACTCAATTCGACTGCACTTAACAGCAACAGTTTCTTCAACAAATAGTGCTGGGAAAATTAATGTTGTTTGTAGGTGCCCTTAATTCAGGTCTGATTCATAGTGACCCTATGTACAACAGAACAAAACACTGTGCCATTCCTGGTACTATTGTCAGTGCTTCTCTGCTATTCATAGGGTTTTCAGTGGCTGACTGTTTTGGTAGTGTGTTGCCATGTCCATCTCCTGTTTTTTCATTCTGGGGATTAAACCCAGGGCCTCAAAGAGTGCAGAGAAGCACTCTACCAACTGTGCCAAACCCAGTCCCAGGGAAAACTAATGGCCACAGGCAAAAGAATGAAACTGTACTCTTATCTTAAACACTGCACACACAAAAATATCAAAATGGGCAAAGATTTATATAAGACCTGAAGTGGTAAAACTACTAGGGAAAACAATACAGAGAGAAGTCTCCTTGACACTAGTCTTGGCAATGATTTTTTTGATATGAAACAAAAAGCACAGGCAACAAAAACCAGCATAAGCAAGTACAGCTACTAAAAATCTCCTAAGCAGCAAAATAAACTATCCAGGAAATGTGAGAAAATATTTGCAAGCCATTTACCAGATGAGGGATTAGTTTCCAAAAGGTATAAGGAACTCCTACAACTCAATCTGAGAATGGGAATACTAGATCACTTAATTGTACTCATGAGGAATCTGTACATGGACCAGGAGTCAGTCAATTGAACAGAACAAGGAAACACTGCCTGGTTTAAAGTTGAGAAAGGTGTGCATCAGTGCTGTATCCTTTCACCTACCTCTTCAATCTCTATGCTGAGCAAATTATCCGAGAAGCTGGACTTTATGAAGAAGAATGCAGCATCATGATTGGAGGAAGACTCATTAACAACCTGTGTCATGCAGATGACACCACTCTGTTTGCTGAAAGTGAAGAGGATTTGAAACTTTTACCAATGAAGATCAAAGAACACAGCCTACTATATGAACTGCACCTCAACATCATCAAAATAAAAATCCTATAACTGGGTTAGTAAGCAACTTCATGATAAATGGAGAAAAGATTGAGGTTGTCCATGATTTTGTTTTACTTGGTTCTACAATCAACATTCATGGAAGCAGCAGTCAAGAAATCAAAAGATGCATTGTACTGGGAAAAGCTATTGCAGAAGATCTCTTTAACATGTTGAAAAGTAAAGATGTCACATTGAAGACAAACGTGTGCCTGATTCGTGCCGTAGTGTTTTCAGTTGCATCATATGTTTGTGAATCCTGGATGTTGAATAAGGGAAAGAGGAGAAGAATTTATCCTTTTGAATTATGGTGCTGGAGATGAATATTGAATATAGCATGGACTGCAAAAAAGCACCAACAGATCGTTCCTGGAAGAAGTGCAATGAGAATGGTCCTTGGAATCAAGGATGGTTAGAATGTGTCTTACATATTTTGGACATGTAGTCAGGAGGGACCAATCCCTGGAGAAGGACATCATGTTTGGGAGAGTGGCAGGTCAATGAAAAAAAGGAAAACCCTCAACTACATGGATTGATACAGTCTCTGCAACAATGGGCTTAAGCATAAATAATATTGTGTGCCTAGCACAGAATCAAGGAGTCTTTCTTTCTGTTGTACATAGGGTTGTTATGAGTCAGACCCAACTCAATGGCACCTAAGAACAAGAACAATTCAATAGCAACAAAATGGAACAAGCAAACAAAAACCTCACAAAAATAACAAATTAACAAATAGACGAAGGACTTGAAGTTTCTCCAAAGCAATGGCCTCATATACAACAGGTATATGAGAAATGTTCACCATTGATACTTTTCATGATAAAACTCTCAATGAACTCGAAATGAGGGGCTTTATCCAATCAAGCAAAGTATATCTATGGAAAATCTACAACTAACATCATACTTCATGGTGAAATGTTGAATCCTTTCTATCCCAAATTTGGGCAAAATGCAAAAATATATGGTCTCATTACTTCTACTCAGCATTATACTAAGAGTGCTAAATGGGCATGAAAAAAAAAGGCCTAGAGATTGTAAAGGGAAATTAAGTTGCGTTTATCTTGGCTTTTGAACACTCTGAGTAGGATCTACCTTAGGTTTTCTTTATGTTTTATGTGCTTGGAATTTGTCATTTTTCAAGTTTAGAAGAATTTCAGCCATTATTTCTTCAAATTTTTTTGTATCTCTCTCTCTTCCCCAAATCTGCTTACATAAACTATAGATGTTTGTCCCACGGCTCACTGAGGGTGGTTTTATTTTTTTAATGTTTCATTTTAGTTAATTTTTATTACACTGTATTAAGGTTGACTAATTGCTTTTTGGGCTGGGATTTAGCTCAATGGGTAGAGCGCTGCGCTGCAGTCTCTGAGGTCCGGAGTTCATTTCCCAGAACCGCAAAAGTGGGAGAAGGGCCTGGCAATCCACTCCCAAGGCAATCCCGAAACAGTCAGCCATTGAAAACCCTATGAGCGTCACTATGAGTTGGATACCGACTCGATGGCACCTAACAACAACAACAATTGTTTTTTATGCTGTTAAGTCTGATGTTTATCTCATTCAGTGCAGTACTGGGGGTTGAACCTCATGCAGAGGTCTCAAAGTATTTTATATATGAACAAAATTTCCTTTTTATTTTTTGGTTGTAGTACTGGAGGGTTGAACTCAGGTCCTCAATGCACACGAGGCAAATGCTCTACCACTGAGCTTCACCCAAATCCCCTTTTTATGTTTTTTCATTTAATACAGGGTCTTACTAAGTCACAAGGGCTGCCTCTGGCCTCAAGCTTGTGATCCTCTTGCCTCAGCTTCCCAAATCCCTGGGATTACAGGCATGAGCCAAAGCGCCCAGCTGCCTCTTGTTAAAGAAGACATTGTAGCCAGGTGTTGTGGCACATACCTGTAATCTCCGTGACTTGGAAGGCAGAGACAGGAGGATCATGAGTCCAAAGCCAGAAGCTGCCTGTGTAATTTAGCGAGACCCTGACTGGAAAAAAATGTAAAAAATAGCCTGGGTGTGCAGCCCAGTAGTAGAGTATTTACAAAGCATACACAATGACCTGGATTCAGTCCCCCAGTACCAAGAAGGAGAAGAAGGAGGAGAAGAAGAAGGAGGAGAAGAAAGAAGAGGAAGAGGAGGAGGAGGAAGAAGAAGAGTAAAGAAGATAACATTGTTAATCTGGGCCTGATGGTGCTCACTTTAATCCTGGCACTTGGGAGGCTGAGGCAGGAGAATGGGAAGAAGTTGAAGTCCAATGTGAACATATAGTGAGATGCTCTCCCCCACCAAAAAAAGAAGACATTGCTGCACATTCACTTATACTTTATTTATTTTAAATTAAAAACCTCAAAGCACTTCTAAGTAGCATTTGAAAGTATCTCTAATGGGGCAATCATTTTCTTCTACTTGTTAAGTTAGTGATAAATAAAATCAATCATCTCAAGAAAAATGTGTAACTCAATTTTAAACATAAATATTACTTGTACTTTCAATGCCATTCTTTATTTAGCAACTTAATTTTTTCCTAGTAGTTTGAGACTTGGGGAACTTTTGTATTAAGGCAAAATGAAAGGAAAGATTGTATCTGTGCTTTCAAACTGGGATAAGCTCCACAGAAGAGGCACAAGATGACTACAATTCATTTTTTTTTGAGTATCAGCTTTGCTCAATGCTGAGTATTTGAAAATATTTTATAGCAAAATGGATCTGATAGAAAGTTAGTAGGTTTTTAAGATATAAAAGAAAACTACTAATCATTTTCTTCCCTGAGACTATTTTGGGTTCTGTAGCCCACAACATGTATGTTTTTACCCATCTATATAACTAACTCCCCTTCAGTGATCAGTGTGAGAAGCACTGGATTGATGAATTGGTTACCTGCTGTAGTGATGTCATCTCTGATATAATCCATGTTCCAGAAGACAGGCAACTTACATGGAAATATTGGTACAGTGCTCCTGAAACTATCCTTCTTCTCTTATCTCTGCTCTCCTCTTGTCTTCGCTTCCCTTGGAAAGGCAGCATGCTGCTCTTAAAAAGTGTGAACTCTGAAGCCAACTCCCAGGGTTCAAATACCAGCCCTGCCATTTACCAGGTATTTACCACTGGGAAATTCAAATTAACCTCTTCTTGCTTAAGTCTCCTCATCTATAAAATGTATATAATATTGTTTATTTTATATAATTATTTATAAGGACTATACAAGAATATTTGTAAATTGCTTAGGACAATGCCTGTTTGTGCCAACTTAATTGGGTTCCTATTTCCTATGCCTGGCACATAATAAGGATGATATTAATATTCCTTAAGTAAGTCTATCTCCAAAGTAGAGGCTGGAAGCGTCCTTGAAAGAATAAGTTCCTTCTCTTCCTACTCTTTTTCAATCCCTCACAGGTATGTCTGCCTCTCATTCACTCAGGAAACATTTACTAGACACTTTCTGTGTAGCAAGCACTATTTTAAGCTAATGATTATATTTGAATTAGAAAAATACTGTCCCTATTCTCTTGCAATGTAGCAAAGCAAATCTATACTTGAACAGACTATTGCAAAATAATAAGGTGGAGGAAGGGGAAAGCAGAAATGAAGGTATTTTGTATCTGCCCATTCATTCATTCTCTCTCTCATTCTTTCCCCCCCTCCCTCCCTCCCTCCTCTCTCTCCATGCTTCTTGAAAACAAATAAGCTAAGAAATCTATTAGTCAAAGTACAGGAAGAACTTAGGTTTTTTTCTATTAGGAAAGTTGGAGGGTTTCATGTGGTACTATGGTTTGTTGACATAGTTCGGTTGTAATCAATTCTAGCCAGCAGGGGGCAGGAGTGTCCAGCTGTACACTACTGCAGTTACTCTGATCTTTCCTACACCACTCTAAAGAAAAATGTTTCTAACCTGATGTGTAGGATCTTCAAATTCTTAAATTGTACAACTGGTGCATAGGGAAAAAATGATATTGTCATGTTAAAATTAGTAAATTTTAATAAATGTATATGATTATGACTGATTTGTTTTTCCACAAAGATTGGCCTCTCCTCAGATCTCCACATGACAAAATTTTTTCCTTTTATTTTCTGCAGATATTCTCAGCTGAGGGCAGGGATGGGGGGAAAAAAAAACATTTTCTCAAGACATCAAGTATCACCAGCTGGGCCACGCTGACTTTTTATTTAACGTTAGCTTTTGCTTAAGCAGTTTGTAGAGACTAGGCTAAAGTCCTAGTCTGGACTGCCAGGCAACCATACCTTCTGGGACCTGTGGATGTTATAGGACACGTTCAGGGTGATAATGAAGGACTAATCCAAGGACATCAGACATCATCTTGCTGTCTTAGCTCTTGTCTTCTGCCCTCACAGATGTTACAACAGGGACCATGCAGTCCCACAAAGGAGACCCAACTCAGAACTCTGTATAAACCTGCATGTCTTACATGCTTCCAGGGAACACAGCTTTTATTTCTTGGTTTGATTTTTTTAAATGTAAGATAATTTTGATTTTCTGTACAACGCATTAAATTATCATCTGGCACTTGTTGCAGTGTTTCTTACAGTTTTCATTTGTGTGTTTTAAGCTTTCCTTTAACAGATCTGGTACAATAAAGAATAAACCTCAATTTCCTTTTTTATTTCTTCTTAGTCCTGAGTACCATATTTTTAATTTTTAAAAACATAGGTAAAAGCAAAATTTGTCCAATATCTGACTAACAGTGACAATGAGTGCTAAAGCATGCTGTGTATCTTTCTGGTCTGTTGTCTTTCTTTAAAAAACAAAAACAAAAACAAAGGTGGAATCACACAGGATGTGGCAGAGACTGAGAGAACAATACTCCCAGTGTTTCTTTTCTTGTTAAGTAGTTAAGAACACAGATTTTTAGCATGGCACTTGATCTAAACTTGCAGCCTGGGGTATCACACGATTTAAACTCTAGCAGATGGGCTATAAGAACAAGCGTGGTAATATGTGCAATCTAGCAAATTTCCTTGAAGAGGGGGCATGTCCTTCCTTCTCTTTCTCCTCCTTGCTGCTAGTTAGAATGCAAATATCACGACAGAGCAATAAGGTGCAAGAACTTTGTGCCCCTAATTACCATATAATGGCCATCCCAGTGTGGACTTTAATGTTTATGAGTGAGAAGGGAAGAGGAAAGGAGAGGAGGGCAGGGGAGGGGAGAGAAAAAGAAAAGATAAAAGAAAAAAGAAAAGTCACTAAGTTTGGATTTCTGTAAGTCATAACCACACCTTATTCTGACTTAATACTCTGGGTAAGAGCTGTATCCATTTTATTTAAACAACCTCTTTTCTTTATGCATATATAATATTAAAAGTGTTGGGCTTGAGTCTGTAGCTCAGTGGCAAAGCGTTTGCCTGGCATCCCCAAAGCCCTGGGTTGGATCCCCAGTACCAAAAATAAACCAACCAAACAAAACCAACAAAAAACAAGTGTCATCATACTGTATAGTTTTCTCACTTAACATTACACTGAGCATATGTCCAGGTAAGTAGCTGTAAAAACATGCTTCTTAAAATGGGGATATAATATTCTCTTATGTTGTAGTTTAACCAGTTTTCTATTTCCCCCCAATGAATTGTTTTTGTTTCTAGTGATTAAAAATGAACCTCCTTATATAAAAATGTTTGTGCAGATTGCTAATTATTTTAGGAAAAATCCTACATGTTCTCATAGTTACTCTATTTTCAATTTTATCTTCTGTTGGCATTTTATTATTCTTTTTAGAATAAAATATGTAATGTTTCATACTTATAAAAGAATATATATGTAATGAAAATATGTAAGTTTTGAGAAAAAATAAACACCATGGAATCCTACACTCAATCTCAGCACTAAACTCATTTCATTATTTGAAGATGTTTGTGGCCAGCTCCCTGATTTCAATCCTTACCAATCTATAAAGAAAAACTCCTTTTTTCATGTGATTCTTTGGCCCTTCAAACATCTTCATTGAAAACTTTCTGTTAATTTCCTTTTTCCACTTATGTATTGGGGTTTTTGTTGTATTAGGATTTGCTTTCTTAAATTCTTTGTATATTCTAGAAATTAGTCCTCTGTCAGATATATAGTGTGCAAAGATTTTCTCCCATTCGGTGAACTCTGCCTTAACTGTTATTGCTTCGTTTGCTGTACAGAAGCTTTTTAGTTTCATGTAATCCCATTTGGCATTTTTTTGGTAATGTTTCCTGGGTGATTGGAGTATTGTTAAGGAAATGTTTTCCTATGCCTATGTGTTGGAGTGGGTTTGTTATCTCTTCTTCTAGTAGTTTTAGGGTTTCTGGTTTTATGCTGAGGTCTCTTATCTATTTCAAGTTGACTTTCATGTAAACTGAGAGAAACAAGTCTATTTTCAATTTTCTGCAAATGGATATCCAATTTTCCCAGCACCATTTGTTGAAGAGGCTGTCTCTTTCCATTGAATATTCAATGGAAAAGAGGCCTTAGCCTCTTTTTCACTGTCTTTTCTCCATTGAATGTCCTTAGCCTCTTTGTCAAAATTCAGGTGGCTGTAGTTGCATGGATGTATCTCTGGGTTTTCAATTGTGTTCCATTGGTCTTCAATCCTATTTTTACACCAATAACAAGCTGTTTTGCCACTATAGCCCTGTAGTATAGTCAGAAGTCAGGTGTTGTGATCCTGCCTGCACTGTTTTTGCAGCTTAAGATTGTTTTGGCTGTATGTGGTCTTTGTGTTTCCATATGAATTTTAGGATTATTTTTTCTATTTCTGCAAAGTCATTGGAATTTTTTCCTTTATTAGCAAATGATGAAGGGGTACAGAGTAATACAGCATTGCCTTTTTCCATTATGCATCCTTTACATCACTTCTGACAACATTTTCATCAACCCACAAAGTTTATGGAGCCATATGGCTAGTATAGAGTAAAACTCTGATGCTTATTTGGGTTATCTTCCCCTATTTTTCCAATATACTGATGAAGTTGTGATATTTACATTGAGATTGACCTCTCCCCCTTCATCTCTCCACAGTGACCCTCCTATCTGTCCCATCTTCTCCAATCTTTGCTTCCCTCTGCTATTTCCCTCCCTCCTTTCTACTCCTTATGTTGTCCCTTCTATGCTAAGTTTAATTGTGCATTTTTATCAGTTTTTCTGTAGAATTTTTTCTTCCTTTTAGTATAGTTTATCCCACATATGAGTGAGAACATATGGTAGTTCTCTTTTTGAGCTTGTGTTCATTTGCTTAAGATGACGTCCTTCAATTCTATCCATTGTGATGCAAATGACATTATTTCACTTTTTTAATTGCTGAGTAGTATTACATTGTGTATATGTACCATAATTTTTTTGTCCATTCTTCTGTTGATGGGCACCTTGGTTGGTTCCATATCCTTGCTATTGTGAAAATGTCATTGGAATTTTAACGGTAATTGCATTAAATTGGTAAATTGCTTTTGATAATATAGCCATTTTTACAATATTGATTCTCCCAATCCAACTTGATGACACCTAACTATAACAACAATCCATGAGCAGCAGGAGGTCCTTCTATCTTCTAGTATCCTCTGCAATTTCTTCCTTTAATGTTTTGAAACTTTCCTTGTAGACATCTTCAGGGTCGTTGGTTAGATTAATTCCTAAGTATCTAATGTGTTGGTGGGCTACTGCGAAAGGGACTGTCACTTTAATTTCTTCTCTTCCTGTTCACTATTGGTGTAAAGGAAGGTGACTGTTTTATGAATATTAATTTTGTATTCTGCTACTTTGCTGAAGGAGTTAATTAGCTTTAAGAGTTTTCTAGAGGAATTTTTGGAGTCCTTTGGGTGAAGGATCATGTTGTCCACAAATAAGGATAATTTGACCTCTTGTCTATCTATATCCCATTGATTTTTTTGTCTTGCCTGATCACTGTGGCTAGGTTTTTGAACACAATATTAAGAGAGGATAAAGTGGATATCCTTGTCTGGTTCCTGAGGGAATGGTTTCAATTTTTTCCTGTTTAATATGTTAGTGTCTGTAGGTTTGTCATAGGTGGCTTTTATTATGTTGAGGTATTTCCCTATTATGCCCAATTTCACCAGGAATTTTATTGTGAAAGGATGCTAAACTTTGTCAAAGGTGTTCTCAGCAATGCATCTTTTGATTTCTTGACTGCTGCTTCCATGGATGTTGATCATAGCATCAAGTAAAGCAAAATCATGAACAACCTCAATCTTTTCTCCATTTATCATGAAGTTGCTTACTGACCCACTTGTAAGGATTTTTGTTTTTTTGATGTTGAGGTGCAATCCATATAGGAGGCCGTATTCTTTGATCTTCATCAGTAATGTTTTAAATTCTCTTCACTTTCAGCAAGGAGAGTGGTGTCATCTGCATAACACAGGTTGTTAACAAGTCTTCCTCCATCATGATGCTGTGTTCCTCTTCATAAAGTCCAGCTTCTCAGATTATTTGTTCAGCATAGAGTTTGAAGCTGTTGTTGTTAAGTGCTGTCAAGTCGAGTATGACTCAAAGTGACCCTCTGTATGGCAGATGGAAATAATTCCCGATTCTGTGCCAGGCTCATGAACTTATTTATATTTAAGCTCATTGTTGCAGACACTGTGTCAATTCATCTGGTGGAAAGTTTTCCCTTTTTTCATCTACATCCCACTCTCCCAAACATGACTTCAGTCATGTCAAGACAAATTCTTGCATATGAATATTTATTTCAAAGATTTTAGACATTTACTTTTGGCACACACCATATGTCACATACAGTTACACAATGGCTTGTATTTTTATAGTTGATGTCTTAAAAATTGAAGGCAGAAATCTCATCTTAGTTGGCACATTCACCCATTTGTTTATATGTCTTTAAAAAAAGGAAACAGTTATTTGGAAAAAATATATGTTGCAAGTGTATGGCAGCCCCCACTTGTGTAAGACTCATCCTCATCTTCTCTGTGGGGGCAGTTGTCCAGTGTATGTACTCCAGGCCCTTATTTTGTTTTCCTTTGCTTAAATGCTATGACATTTGAGTGCCATGATAAACCTAAAATTTATCTTTCTAAACAAATTAATCTGCCTCCAGTCTCAATCCTTCTGCCTCCACTACTCAAGCTGCTGGGATTACAGGTATTCCCCACTGCACGCACCTAAATGAATTAATTGGAAAGGAAGGTCCCAATAAATATGATGTTCAGAAAATACATTCAACCAACTTTGAGAAATAATAATTGGCCAATTTGTTACTGTCTTCTATATAGGACACTGGGCGTTAATGTGTAAAAGAAGGAAATAAGCCTCAAGCTGTGGGACAATTTTTCTGTGGGACAACTTTCACTTCTGAAATACAGATGAGGTAGGAGGAGAAGTGTTAGAGTCAAAACCCCTAAGTTGGAGTCCTGACTCACCACTTGCTGGCTAGAAGACTTTCAGCAAGTGAATTAATCTCTTTGGGTCCCAATTTCCTGACCTGTAAAACAGAAATAATAATTCTTAATTCACAGTATTTTTTATGAAGAGTCAGTTAAATGAGATAACAAATGCATTTAGCATAGAGTTTTTCACACAGTTGCCCCATAAATGGTAATTATCTCTCTTCAGACTTGGAGGAAGAATTATAGGACCAAACCTAGTCTTGATACTGCTTTGCTTAGACTGTGTCTTTTCTGATTCTTCCAGTTGGGAAATACTGAGCTAAGCCAACATGATTTCTGACCTTTACAGCTGCCTTCATGGGACGTGTCTTATAGCAAATGTTGAGGTATCTGTCAAGCAGCTGGATGTAGATGTGTTAACTGCACTGAGACAAGGCTAACCAGGAAGGATGGGAATATGAAAGTGTATGTGCCCATTTGATGAAAAAGCAGTAGGCAGAGAAGTGGAAAGAAAAAGCCAGAGGAGAACAGATCAAATCAAAGCCATAAAAAGAAGTCTAGACTGGAAGGTGCCACTTGATATCTGAACACAGAATAACAACCAAGTGACATTAATATTCAGAATAGATAAGTGAATTTCAAGAAGCTCTAACCAAAGACACTGACTATTCAGCTATGTTGGCAGAAAAAGCTTGCAGATTCAGAGGACCCCTAATAACAACTACAAGTTTCAGGCAACGCTCTCAGATCCAGGCAGGTAGGGCTGTAATGGGCCTGGGGCTCAGGGACAGACTCTGAGTCTGGGGAGGGTATGAGATTAATAAAAATAATCCTAGAAAATCAGAGTACCAATTAGGTTACAAACCAGCATTTTAAACATAGGAGAACAAGGCTAGACAAAGTTTTTTCAGCTTTGGCACTATTGACACTTTGGATTGGATAATTATTTGCTGGGATTGGGGGGGGTGCTTCCAGTGTATTATAGGATATTTAACATTAATCCTACTCAGTAGATGCCATTAGCATCCGTTTCTCAAGTTGTGAAAGTCAAAAATGTCTCCAGACATTGTCAAATCTACCAGTGTTAGAAGAATGGGGAGATGGGATGGGATTACACTGGCTTTAGTTGAGAACCCCTGGACTAAAGTCTGTCTGTTGAGCATTGCTCCAATGATAGAAGCTGGCATAAGAGCATCTCAGGGACAAGTTATTGTAGAAGAGGCCACTGAGTGACCTTCACTTCCATGACTGAAAGTGACCTTGTAAGATGAGTGTAGTGAGCATTTTGCCTTGATCCCTGTCACTTTTGTCATTTCTGTGTGCCCTACAATAGCCATCCCTACTCTGCTCTTTTCTTTTCTCCTTCCTTCCTTCCTTCCTTCCTTCCTTCCTTCCTTCCTTCCTTCCTACCTACCTTCCTGTCTTTCTTCCTTCTCCCCATTCCCCCTCTCTCTTTCTTTTTTCTTTCTTTCATACTGAGGGGCTTTAGCCTAAGGGGCCACACATGCTTTTTCAGGTGCTATTCCACTGAGCCACACCCTTGCCCATTTATCACTTCTAAGTTTGAGACAGGGTCTCACTAGGTTATGCAGGCCGCCTCAGGCCTCAAACTCATGATCCTCCGGCCTTTGCCTCCTGAGTTGCTGGGATTATAGGCATGCACCATCACACCTGGCTACTCCTTCCTTCTTCCAATGTGCTTCTCCTTCAAAGGACTGTCTTTGGGATTCTCTAATTTCTTTGCTCCATATACATGGAGTGCCAATTGCAAACTGGGGTGAGATAGCCCCCTTACCAATAGGGTTCCTTAATATTACCCTGCCCCCATGGCTTGATTGGCTATTTCTTCTTGTCTGTCTCCTCTACTCTATTACTGAAATACATCTTCAATAAATCCTCTATACACAAATCTCTTCTTAGGTTTTGCTTCCAGGAAACCCCTTAATCTAACCAGTAAGGCTACATACAAAGGACAGAGTCAGGTGTAAGAAACAAGTCCATTGAGCAGTTCAAAATGAAGACCGTGAATAAATCTTATCTGAAGTCATCATTAATGTGGTTTCCAGTGTGAGAGTTGGCAATGAAAGAGTGATTTAAAAGCATTGAGAGTGCCGGCTGTGGTGCAAGCCTGTAATCCCAGCGTCTTGGGAGGCAGAGGCAGGAGGATCACAAGTTCGAGACCAGCGGCAGTCAGCATAACTTAGCAAGACCCTGTCTCACAAAGTAAAAAAAAAAAAAAAAAGGCTGAGGGTGCAGCTCAATGGTCCAGCACTCAGTGGTCCAGCAGAGCACACAAGCGTGAGGCCCTGGGTTCAACCCCCAGTACCACACACACACACACACACACACACACAAGCATTGAGGATGTCTAGACAGTGCAGTCTTCATCTCAGGAACAAGGCTGAAAACCAAGCAAAGAGAAAAAAAACCATAGGATCTTTAGGCAGTATAAAAATAACCAAACTACTAAAGATGTATCTCTTTGAACCAATACGATTTGTTGTTAATATTAAATATCTCCAGAGAATTCACCCCAGCTACCAACTGAAGGCCTATATCCATACCACCTGGTGTCCAATCTTGTCTGATATCAGAAACTAAGCAGGGTTGGCCTGGTTAGTCCTTGGATGGGAAACTGCCTGGGAATACCAGGTGCTATTGGCTTGGGAGAAGGACCTGGCAGCTCACTCCCAACACAACCAGCCATTGTAAAGCCTATGAATAGCAGAGAAGCACTGACAATAGTGCTGGGTACAGCACAGTGTTGGGGAGTGTTTTGTTCTCTTGCACGTACGGTCACTATGAGTCTGACTTGATAGCACCTAACAACAACAACCACAACAACAGACTGAAGGAGTCTGTAATCCTCTGACAATGAACATGCTGTAATGGAGTACTGCAATTCCATCTCTACCTCCTCAACACAGGAAAATTCTTGCAAATGTGTATACTGCTCCCTCTTCCCTTTGCTAGTTTAAACATTTGGTAAGCTGCCATGAGTGAAGGATAGCCATCAGGGTTGACTATTGCTTCTGATTTTTTGTAACAGATCTATTTGTGCATCATTTGTACTCCAGTGGAAGATTGGGACAATGATTTCAAGAAGGACCAGCTAAGAGAATTTTTGTATTAAAGATGGCCATCCTGTCAAAAACTTGGTCTTTCATTCTTCATTGTTAATGCCATTCCTTACAAAAAGGACCAGATTTGACATTCCACATATAGGAATCATTTTTATGTTTTAAAAACTGTTAGAATAGAGACAGAAAAAATGCTTAACATTTTTTGAGAGTAACCATGTTGTTGTTGCTGTTAGGTGCCATCGAGTCGGTATCCGACTCATAGCGACCCTCATAGGGTTTTCAATGGCTGACTATTTCGGGATTGCCTTGGGAGTGGATTGCCAGGCCCTTCTCCCATTTTTGCGGTGCTGGGAATTGAACTCGGGACCTCAGAGACTGCAGTGCAGTGCTCTACCCACTGAGCTAAGTCAAATAGTAAATTATGGTTTTTCTGGGCATAATTTCTCTTTTGTAATAATTTCTTTATTCTCTGAAGAAATAATCCACATTCTTTCATGAGCATGTAATTTAGACCAGCTGCAGCTTAGAATTTTTAATTGGGAAAATTAAACTTTTGATAATATGTTTTAAGGACTACATAGAAGGAATATATCAACTGGAATTAAAAACTAACCATTCCTGGACTAAGTAAAATTCTTTGAGAAAGAAAACTGTAGAAATGAATTAATTTCAGGAAACAACTCAAAGAGAGAGAGAATTAATGATGACAAAAGAAAACATAATAGAGTTAGACTAGCTATAAATACATTTTGAATTAATAACAACTATTAGTTATGTGCTTAACACAGTTTTAATTCACAAACATAGGAACTTTAAGTTATAAATAATATTTAAAATGTGATTAATGACTGAAAGTGTGTAAGCAACCATTTATATATTTGCAGGTATAATTTCTTATTCATTCATACAAAAACCGATCTCTGATGCATTTTCTTCACCATAGATGCACATATTCTGTACCATGTGAACTCAGTGACCCAACCATGTAAACCAATCACCTTGATGGAAGTTGTTTGAACCAGAGGTACACTCTGCTCCGCTAATAGCTGACTTGTATTCTTTTCGGTAGCATAAGAGTTGGTGCCACAAAACTCAGTAAAATTGGAATATTCCATGCATATTTGATACTCTGAACTTCCTAGAGTCTTCCTCTTTAGAAATTTGAATGTGACATATAAAGAGAAAGCACATAGTTGGTAGAGACAGCAGCTAATTAGACAAAAAGAAGAAAGGCAGCAGAGGCCAAGTTACCAGAACACATGAGTAAGCTAATGAGAATGGAGAAAGTGAATGAGTTAGAAAGTTATGAAGGAAGATGAATCAACTGAATTTGACTCAGATGGAGTTGATGAGGGAGCAGGAAGAGTCAAGTTTGTTAGTTTACTGATTTGGGCAACTAGATGGATGGTGGTGCCTTTCTTGAGAAACACAATATACGAAAAAGAACAACTCATTTTGGGGAGGGACGGCAAAGTACCAATGGGACTTCCAGGAACAGCTGTCCATGGGTAGCTTCCGCAGTCCAGCTGCAGCCTAGGATCCAGGGGTTTCCAAAGGCAGATGAGGAGTCGGCGATGGGTAACAGACACAGCAGCTCGGAGGCAATGTGGACCCGTTCCTTTTATTGTTTGGATAACTCATTTTTTATACAGTCTTTTTAGGCTTAGGTCATGCAAGTAGTAAGAATACGTGCAGTTTTACACACACCTGGTAGTCATAATAGCAGTGGAGGGTCAGGCTGACCAGAACAGCAGCCTTTACTCTTTTTCTCCAGCTGGGAACCAAGGTCTGCCTTTAGATAGATATGCACCTCTATGCTAAATTGTCAGGGAGGCTTTTGTACTGTGTTGACTCAAGGGATTCTCGCTGTAGGCAGTTATCCAAGAATTTTTTCATTGTACGCCTATTATGGAGGTTTCTTAACTCCTGCTCTGAATTAGCATTGCTCACAGAATCAGAGGATTATATATTTACATCTATTATTTGTTTTTCCTTAATTTTTCCAGAAATCCACAATATGAATGCTCACAGAATTAGATTATATATTTACATTCATTACTTGTTTTTCATTAATTTTCCCAGAAATCAACAATATGAAGAAAACAGTGACCAATTCAAATTTAGGAAAAAGAAAAGATGAGGTTCCAAGTCTTTTCCATGAAGAGACCTTCTTTTGGAGGTACTCTTCCCCTTTCAGCAGACTTTCCCTCTGAAGGCTTTGAGGTACTTTTCCCCTTTCAGTGGACTTTCACTCTGATGCCCTTTTAAAGGTACCCTTCCTCATGTGGAGACTCAGTTCACCCATCATGAGTGGAACTGGACCTGGCAGGTAGCTGAATATTCATGCCTGGATCTTAGATATCCACTCTGGAGTTATAAATTTGTATTTAAGGGCTTATGTCCTGACTTTCAGAGATAGTGAGGGAACCATTTTTTGTTTTATTCCCACAGTGCTAAGTTCAGGAATATACTTGGACAGGGCTGTGTTAGCTAAGAAAGTTGAGAATAATTTGCTCATGTCTAAATATCCTCCGTACTATACCCTATTTATCACAGTATGTGTTGCATAAATGAGATAGACAAGCTAGCATGCCTACGTGAAATGGCATCTAGAGAAATCTATGTATATAAGTTTAGTACTAGAAAAGAAAATTACGTTTCCAGAAGGCCTGATGTTATACATTCTAGAAGGTCTGAGTATCTGGAAGGTTTAGGAGCTTGCATTTTCATCTGTCATCTAATCTGTCTTAGCTTTCCTCTCTGATATTACAATTAATTCTTTCATGTATCCCTTAGATGAGTAAACCCAAATGGTGCTTGTATTGTGGTATTTCTGTTGATCTGGATTGTCCATTGGTGTTTGTCAACGTGGGAGTTATTCAGGGTACATAAGTAGATTGGCAGTAATTGAAGCCATTGTGCATAAGATCACTCAGAGAATAAACTGAAAAGAGATCAGAGAATAGAGCTCTGGGAAACACTAATTTCTAAGGAATAAGTGAAAGAAAAGTTTAATAGGAGGACAAGAAAGGAATGATGTTAAAATCTGAGGGACTAAACAACTAGAAAATAGATTGAATAATATTTGTATTTCATTATCCTGAGACATATTTCAGAATGACATTAGACAAATTTTCTTGCTACACATGAATATTTTCTGACTTTTTTACAGACAAATTTTCTAAAGAAACTCATAACAAGGCTCAGAAAAATATGTGGATTTCCTAGTTTTCAACTAGAAGGTTAAACATCAGAAACAAATCCATCCTTTTTAGAAGTTAATGTAAAACTTAGTGTAAGTGATGACCAACAGCTTTTTTTTAAACGCCTATTTTAAATACTTGACTCTGGATTCAATCCCCAGCACCATTCATAACAACAACAATAAAACAGTTATTCAAAACTTAATGTGTGTCAAGCATTGTACTTTACCTCCAATTACTCATTTAACCTCATAACTACCTCATGAAGAGGGCATTTTTATTTTCTTCTAAAGATATAGGGAGGTGTAGTTCAGTGGTAGAGTGCTTGCTAGATGTGCAAGGTCCTGGATTAATCTCTAGCACTGTAAAAAGAAAAAAAAGTTATGAAAAGATTAGATAGATGTAAAGGATTAGATGAAAATTAGGGAGGTTAAAGAATTTTCTAGAGTCATCTAGGTAGTAACCAACAAAGCTAAGAATCACATTTAGGGCTTTCTTTTTCCTTTTTTTTCTTCTGGTACTGGGAGGTTGAACCCAGGGCCTTGCACATACTTTGCAGGTGCTCTACCACTGAACTGGTACCGCCAGCTCATTTTAATTTTTTTAAATCTTGGGATAGTGTCTTGCTAAATTATACAGGTTGCCTCTGGCCTAGAGCTTGTAATTCCCTGCTTCTGCCTCTCAAGTCTCTGAGATTGCAACCGTGTGTTACAGGGCCCTGGTTACATTTAGGGCTTTTTGATTGCAGAACTTGGAGCTTAACTACTAAGTGATAAAGCTGGGAAAACATTATTTATGGGAATAAAATATTAAATTTATCAGGCATCTAAAAATGTGATTTTTAAAGTAATTAATTAGTTAATTAATGAATTTATGCAGTACTAGGCATTGAACCTAGGCCTCACACATGCTTTGCAAATGCTCTAACACTGCACTGCACCCTCAGCCTGCTCCCCCACCCTTTTTTTTACTTTTTATTTTGAGACAGGGTCTCACTAACTTGTGCAGGCTGCCTCTGGCCTCGAACCAGTGATCTTCCTGCCTCCACCTCCTAAATCACGAGGACTACAGAATAACGTGATTTTAAATGAAGACAGAATTTGCAGCAACAGAGGACAGTTGTATTCATACCAGAATTTATGAGTATGCTACAATTTTGAAAATACTAAGTATTTCTCAACACATTTGAGAACAAAATTCTCTTTCTGGATATTTGTTTTGCTACTAAGAGAGAACTTATTCTGTTTTCCAGAATGAAAACTCCTAAATTTAGCTAATTTTTATAGGATAAAAATATTTTTATTTCTGTTAACTTACTTGGTATTGGCATAAAGCCATGCATTGTTTCTATGTATATATGCCTTCAGAGTACAATTTTTGCAAGGCATATAAACAAAAGAGGCCATTTTTACTTTCTTTAGTGCTTGTGACCAAGCCAAGAGCCTCTTGCATGCTACACAAGTGCTCTGCTACTGAGCTGATTCTTCACATCTATTTTTATTTTAAAGAAATTTATAGAATACGAAATGTAGGTACTTGCTACATCTAAGTAGAGAATTTTAGCTTTTCAAATAATCACAAATATTGTTTAAAATGAGAAAATTGCAATTGCATTACCTCAACTATATATAACAGAGATGTAAAGGATTCTAAAGAAAATTATTTTGAGCCAACTGTGCTAAAATTATTAATAATAAAAAATGAAAATTTAAAAGAAAAGTTGGCTACATAGGGAAAGACAATGAACCAGAGCTTGTCTAGACTACTGGACCAATTATTAGAAGATCATTTTTTAAAACTTCCTGGGATCTAAGCTGTGTCTGGTGGAGCATTCCTATAATCCCAGCACTCAAGAGACTGAGGCAGGAGAATCGACAGGACCTTGAGGTCAGCATGGTCCACATAGAAAGTTCAGGGCCAGCCTGAGGTACTCAGCTACACAGTGAGACCCTGTCTCTAAACAAACAAACTGACTTCATGAGTTCTTAAGAATAATTTGTCATAGATTTCATCAGAGCTTTTTTTGCTAAATTCACTGGCTTTAATAAATAAATTTTATACCCATAGGGCCTACAGCTGTAGTGTCCAATCCCATCAGATCTCAAAAGCTAAGCAGGTGGGAGATGGTTAGTACTTGGATAGGATACTACCTGGGAACACCAGGTGCTGTAGGCTTGGGAGAAGGACCCGCCAACCCACTTCCAAAAAACAATCAGCCATTGAAAACCCTATAAATAGAAGAGAAGCACAACAGTGTTTCACCTGTTGCACATAGGGTCGCTATGAGTCAGACACTGACTTGAAGGCACCTAACAACAACATACCCATAGGAGCTGCCAAGCTTTTCTTATAAGTTGTGTTATAGGCACAAATGGCGCTAACTACTGTCCCAGGAGCTCCTAGCTATTAGCTTGTCTGCCAACTTTATCCAAGCTTGCTTTATCAGAGACAGAGAGAGAGAGAGAGAGAGAGAGAGAGAGAGAGAGAGAGAGAGAAGGAAGGAGGGAAAGAAGGAAAGTATGGAAAGTGTTTTGCTTCCTGCTAAGCAATTGTGAAATGTCTTGGTCAAAAATACACTAAGTCAGATCTTCGGAAAAACACAAAGATTTTACCTTTTGTCTCACATGTCTTTGTCACTTTGGATCTAATGAAGGGTTTTACAAGTGTTCATTACTTGAAGCTCAAAACTGATTTTTGTAGGATATTCATTCATTCAACAAACTGATTACCCACTACTTGTCAGGCTGCGAGTATCTAGAGATACTCTGGGAAACAAAACAGAAAACAAACGAAGTCCAACTTGCCCGAAGCTTTCCTTTTAGTGGAGAGTACCAGACGGTAAGGGTTGGGATTTAGTTCAGTTGGTAGAGCGCCTCTCTGCAGTCTCTGAGGTCCCAAGTTCAATTCCCAGCACCACAAAAATGGAAGAAGGATGTGGCAATCCACTCACAGGGCAATCCTGAAACAATCAGCCATTGAAAACCTTGTAAGGGTCGCTATGAGTGGGACACAACTCCACGGCACCTAACCACCACCAGACGGTAAAGAAGGTGGCACAGATTGGATGAATTTTGTGTTACTTTGAATGGGTTGAGACGCCAACAGGAGGTTTGGAATCCAGGGCACTTTTATTTGCTATTTTACAGAAAAGGAAAATAAAGGACCACTACCCAGTTACTGGGCTGGGATTTAGCTCAGTTGGTAGAGCGCTGCGCTGCAGTCTCTGAGACCCGAGTTCAATTCCCAGCACCGCAAAAATGGGAGAAGGGCCTGGCAATCCACTCCCAAGGCAATCCCGAAGCACTCAGCCGTTGAAAACCCTATGAGGGTCGCTATGAGTCGGATACCGACTCGACGGCACCTAACAACAACAACACCAACCCAGTTACTGCACCAAAGGCGCTTTGTACAACTCCACAGACGGTTTGCCATTAACTTCCTCAGGAAAATAAATAAATAACCAACTAAAAAAAAAAAAAAGCTGTAGGAAGTAGGCCTTGACTTGATGCCATAAATCTAGATATTTGAGGAGGCAGAAATGGTGAGGGACAAAAGAAATAAAAATTAATTCAAAGGGAAGGAAACTGTCCACACCAAAAAAGACTGTACCATAAAGATACGCAGAGACGCTCCAAGGCCCATGTTGGGCTCTATCCAGGGATTTGCCACTGAAAATTTCAGGAAGCAAATCCCAACGCTGCAACTCTGCCCTCCGCCCGCTGGCGCGCTGGGGTGGGGCTGGGGAGCGCTCCGCCCACCCGGAACAGACCCGCCCCCGCTCGGTCGCGCTCCGGCCCCGCCCCACCAGCAGCCAGCCACCCGGTTGGCCACGGCGGGCGGGGTACGCGGTGCCCGGAAGTGCAGCTGACGTGGCCCGGCAGCGCTCGGAATTGTGGGCTATTTGGCTAATGGTGTCAGCGAGTTTGGGGAAACTGGGGAGCCAACGCTGAAGCTCCTTCCTAGGTTGGCTGGTGACGCCTGGTGTGGCGGGGGCCCGCGGCAGCGGGAGGGACCTGCCTGCCTGCTGGGCTCTTGGGCCAGCGCTGGCGGAGCCCAGCGGGGTGGGGCGACTGGGAGGGGGCGCCTCCGAGACAAGTCCTGAGTGTTGCGGGGAGGCTGCGCGGGGCACTCGGGCAAGGTTCAGGATCGCAGCCCAGGCCCGGCAGAACCCTTGCGGAGCCCTGAAGGGGAACTGTGGAAGGGCTGAGGGACTGGGACGTCGCTGCCTCTCGCCCCAAGCTGCTGACAGTGCCTGGACTTGTTAGTGCGGCTCAGAAATTGCTTCGGATCTTAGGGGATCATGTCCGGCACCAATAGCCCTGAGGCGGTGAAGAAGCTGCTAGAGAACATGCAGAGCGACTTGCGGGCCTTGTCACTGGAGTGCAGGAAGAAATTCCCACCTGTCAAGGAGGTAAGGGTCGGGAGACGTCTGGAGAATGCGCGTGAGCAAGCCTTGGTTCTGTTAGACCCAGTCCTTCACGCCCCGCCTCCAGTCTTGTCTCATTTTCGTTTGGCTCTTAGTTTTGCCAGTTTAAGTCGGTGTGTTGTTGCACAGGCACTTGTAGTTTCCGTTTGAGAGGTCTGAGACGATTTGATTTCTTTCCAGACCTCCTGATTTAGGAATGAAGTTCGTGGACTGAACTGATTCAGTTAATTCAGCTAGGTGTATTGTGCATTCTCCTTCTCTGGCCGTTTTCAAACTCGAAACGGGCTAAGCCAGAATTGAAAAACTTACGTCTGTTTCTTGCTCCTAAAAATTAATGTTCACCATTGTGGTTAAATCTACACTCTTCACATATTTTATTACATCATTTGGAAACAGATTTCTTTCTTGGCGTGTGCCATTCAGCTTAACTCTCTGTCATTCCCATAAAGTATTAATAAAATATCCAGAGCCACCTGATTTACTGCAATATTGAAGACCTGTAGTAACCATGTTACTTAAACTTTGTTCTTATGAGCAGCAGAACTGTAGTGGGAAGTTTGGGCTTGGAGTCAAAGCAAATACAACTGAATTTAAGTTCCAGCCATATATCTTAACTTCTTGGACTTTCAATTTTTTTCAGATCTAAGATAGGGACAAAGGGCGGTTTTATAAAATAATAAAGTTGTCAGAGCAATAGGGTATTATTGGAGAAACTCAAGGTAATAATATACCCAAACAAAAATCTCCAAATATCTCCTGAGTTGAAACTTTAAACATTTAATCACTATTGGCTTTTTCTCTTAAGATACCATTTTCTTTTAAATTTTTTAAAAATTGTGCTTAATTTCCTCTCTCATGTCGTGCAAGAAGATATCTCAGTGATATTACTGCAAACGTACTTATTTAATTTTTACTCCTGTTGAATAGAATTTGGTATATCAGCAATTTCATTTACTATTTGCCATAAAAATTCACCAAGGAGTTTCATATTTTTATACTTATTTTAATGTTTTAGCTTTATCATAATAAAGATTCTATAATTAAGACTTGACCAATAAAGTTTGGATTATAGGCTTCAAAGGAATCTTAACTTTTCTGTGAGTGCCTTGGTTCTACCAAACTTTAGCAAAGTCAGTCTTGTGTGTCTTTAATAAAGTAAGCAAATACTACCCAGTGATGGAAACGAAATGTGCAGCCTTTGGGAAGGTAGTTATTATGCCTTATTTCAGATAGTAGTTTGCTTTGATATTGATTTTCATTGTTTTTGCCATATCCTCTGCTGAAAGTTGTAACAAGTAATTTTAAAGAAGTAGGTTGTTTTAAGTGTAAGAGAGATGTTCTCATTTAGAAAATTTCAAATCTTATTTTGTAATTTGAATAATAATTTATAGAATGGGTTGTTTCCAGTTCTGATTATTCATATTAAAAACTATAGTTTCTCTATGTTATAGGCCTTTGTGCGCTAACCTGAGACTGTAATTGCTATTTATTACATTCTAGCTATTGGAAAATGCATTTAGAGTTAGAATTTAACCCATTTCTAAACTGGGAACTTTCTTTAAGGGTCATTTGTTTCTACTTGAACATTGGCTAGTAAGATATTTAGTAATTGTACCTAATGTTTACAATAATGGCAAGAATAATTCTTGTAATTATCTCTGATACATAATTTTGTATATGGTACCTATTCTATAAAGATTTGTTGGATGAAAGAATCTTGACTCCTTAACTGTGGATACTTGCTTAGGGCCCTACTTTAGGGATTGAAAAATGGCTTTGTATTGCAAGTTTAAAACAAGGATAAGGTCCTTAGCTTAATAGTGATGATTTTTTAGGAAGAAACTTTGACTTTCAAGAAATATTTTGATCGAATTAAGTTTTGCCTACTGAGTTAATAGCAATACCAAATTTTGATTTTAGTTCTTTAAGGAACTGGTAAATTTTTGGCTTTATTTCTCTTTGGGTGGTAGGTAGACTGAAGGGAAAGCCTTTGTGCGTATAAGAAGCTTATGCATGTTCGTTTGCTAGTTAACACTTTCCCAGTATCTTTACTGGCATTACATAAAACATACTCATTTTGAACTACTCAGAAACTTAATATTAAACAGTTCAGTTGCATCATATGTTTGTGAAAGCTGGATAGTGATTAAGAGAGACAGGAGAAGAATTGATGCTTTTGGATTATGGTGCTGGAGGCAAATATTGAATATACCATGGACTGCCAAAAGAACCAACAGATCCATCCTAGAACAAGTGCTACCAGAATGCTCCTTGGAAGCAAGGATGTTTAGACTGTGTATTGTATATTTTGGACTTGTTGTCAGGAGTGGCCAATCCCTGGAGAAGGACATCATGTTTGGGAGAGTGGTGGGTCAATGAAAAAAAAAAAATGGAGACCTTCAGTTAGATGAATTGACACTGGCTACAGCAGTGGGCTTAAACGTAAAAAAAGATCACGTGCATGGCACAGAGGGAGTGTTTCGTTCTGTTGTACATATGAGTTCTGTTGTACACTATGAATTGGACCTAACTTCATGGCACCTCACAACAGCAACAATTGCATATGTGTTTTGGAAGAGATGTCACTTTCTGCAATAATTTGAAAATAAGTTAGAATGAAGTGAGATATTTTACATTTAGTCTTTATTTCAAGTTTTTAGTAATTTCTTCTTTTTCTGTTATAGTACTTGGCAATACATTTTTTTAAAATTATAAGCTGAATTTTAAGATCTAAAATCTGTTACAAAAACAGAAAGAAGTATTGTTAAAGGTTGGTGACTTATTTACTGATGTGTACTTTCTGTCTTTGGATTTTTCTGTGTGGTTTTCCCCACCTTATAAAGCTATGCTTTGTATATTAAATCATTTTTATACTGATTATAATTTCATTCTATCATTTTATAATAAAGGTAGTGGTTAAATAATAACAGCAATAAATTCCTTCCTTCTTTTGTTCCTCCTTTTTTCCCACCTTTTTTTCCTCCTTTTTTTCATGGTATTTAAACATAATTCTTCATACTTCACAGTATAATTTTTTTTTTTTCAGTACTGGAGGTTGAACCCAAGGCCTCATGCCTACATGCTTTGCAAGTGCTGGACCACTGAGCTGCACCTCCAGCCCATTTTTTTTACTTTTTGAGACAGGGTCTCACTAAGTTACATGGACTGCCTCTGGTCTCGAATTTGGGATCCTCCTGCCTCTGCCTCCCAAGCCGCTGGGATTACAGGCGTGCGCCACCGCGCCCAGCTCACAGTGTAATTTTTTAAAGTACAACTCAAGTAGCTAATTTGTTTGGAAATATTTGTGGGAAATTTTTTTCTATGTCTTAAAAGTAACTTAGAAGCCTTCTAAAGTCACTTTTATGTAATATTACATATATTACATTACATATTACAGAAGCAGTGGCCTCTAAAACGGTATATTTATGTTATTTCACAAATAAGAACGTTTTGATCATTTCTTATTTGCAGGCAGTATACTGTGGAACCAGATAAGAGGGGCTTATCTGAGCCTGGAAGTGTGGTCAGAGAAAGTTTATAATTCTTGAGCTGAGTTTGGTAGTAGAGTGAGTAGAAGACATGGAGGAGGGAAGGGGCCATTCTTGGCAGAGGAAATAACACTTATTTATATTCTATGTAAAATAAATTTCATGCTGAAGAAGATTGCGAGCCATTAAAGCTCTTTAAGAGAGAAAAATGATATGGTTAGATTGATGTTTAGTAACATCTTGACAGTATTGGTGGGAAGAGTTAAAGAGTATTGAGATTGAGGTAAAGAGCAAATTTTAAAAAGCAATGAATGCTTTTAAGTGAAGCAGTTGTAGAGATAGACAGGAGATTGCTTTCGCTGAAAAAGAAGTGAAAGAGAGAATGTATATTAAAGAGAGATTTTGTGGGTAAAATTACCAGGACACAGTGACCTTTTATATGATGTTGTTCTTATTAGGTGCCATAGAGTCATATCAGACTTATAGCAACCCTAAGTGCAACAGAACAAAACACTCTTTGACACTGTTCTATGCCCAGCACTATGCCAGTGCTGCTTTGCTATTTAAAGGGTTTTCAATGGCTGAATGTGTTGGTATTGTTTTTGGCATTGCGCTGCCAGGTCCTTCTCCCATTTTTGCAGTGCTGGGGACTGAACCCAGGGCCTCAGAGCATGCAGAGCGGCACTCTACCAACTGAGGTAAACCTCAGTCCCTTTTGTATAAGGGAGAGAGAGAAATCTGTGTTGTCTCTTTCGTTTCTGGCTTGGAAAACTAGGTGGATCACTAGGAGAAGGAATATAGGAAGAGTAAATGTTTGGTGGTGGGGGGGAACGAGTAGTCTTGAATACATTAAGAAATATGTGTGACATGTAAGTAGAACTGACCAGTAGGTGTTTGAAAATGATAGCTTGTCACTTAAGAGGGAGCCCTAGAATTTCAGATTTAGGAGTATCAGTTTATACATATTAGAAACCATAGGAGTAGATGAGATGGGCTAGGAAAAGTGTGTTAGAGTGAGAATATTAAGGTTGAAGAAGGAACTTTGAGAGACAATAGTATTTAAGAGAAAGGGGCAGTTGGGTAGACCAAGGTTAAAGACACAGGAGGGAAGGGACTACTTGCTAGAGCAAAGTCCCTGAAAAAGTTGGATTTTCATAAGTATATGAACTGGATTTCAATCTGAGAAGTCAAATATCTTCTGATACAAGGAGGAAAAGGTAAAAACATGAGTATGAATGTGATAAATTTGAAAGAGAGGCAAATGTAGAGATTGGAAGTTGTAGGCAGGTTAGCCTACAACCTCTAATTTCTTAGTGACATAGGAAGCAATCTTATTGCTAGAAGCAGTAAGGGATAAAAGAAGTGGGTGAATGGGAAGTTAGAAGAGAGTAGAGTATCACTTTGAAGAAGTGGAGGAGAAATTAATTTGGAACTCTTAAGAATTTTAGCAGGAAAAATGAATGAAATGACAGTAGATGGTGAGATCTGAGTTTGATTTCCAAAAAAGAAACCTAGTAGCTTTGATTGATTGTAAGAAATCAGAAGGGTTAAGAGACTAGGAACACTAGTTTAATCAAAGAGCAGTGGGGTTGATGAGAGTAGTAGAGGATAGGGGCTGGGACAGTGTGGGAATACTAGATTTCAGACTGCCAAGTAGAGATGTAGGGCTGGGATTTAGCTCAGTTGGTAGAGTGCCGATCCGCAGTCTCTGAGGTCCTGAGTTTGATTCCCAGCACTGCAAAAATGGGAGAGGGATGTGGCAATCCACTCCCGAGGCAATCCTGAAGCAATCAGCTATTGAAAACCCTATAAGGGTCGCTATGAGTCAGACACGACTTGATGGCACCTAACAACAACAACAACAACAAGTAGAGATGTACTGGAGAGTGATGAAGTCTAAGGAATGTGGAGCAGAAGAGGAGAGGAAATGAAGGTTATTTGAGTTGAGGTGGTCAAGTTTAGGGGTTTGGATGGATTATTTTTCTTTCTCTTAATATCACTGAATCATTAAGATTATAAGTATAATTTTTAAAAAAATACAAGTAGTATTCCCAGGCTATGCACTTTAAGTTTTGTGTTGCCCATTCACACCTGATAGAAGTGGGCAGATATTTTTGTCTAAAAAAAGCAAATATTCCCCGTGGTAGAGTTCTTCCTATTCAGTGTTTTTCTGTGTTGATTAACTGAGGGAGAATTACTATGACAGGATTTTCCATTTAACCTTATATTTGGGAACTGAGGTTTAAGTATTGATTCTCTTGGGAGAGTTAAAATGTCATTTCAGGACTTTTCACAGTGAAGAATGAGGACTGAATAATCTTTACATGGTTATTTGGGGGCTGTTTTGGTTTGATGTTTTGTAATGTACTATAGTTATTTCCCCTTTGACATTGTATTCTTTCTCCCATAAACATAATAGAATAAATCCATATTTTACATATTGCTATGTATGCAAATGAAAATAAATAAATAAATATTGTATTGTTTACCTTCTTGGCACTGTGCTTTGGTGACAAGTATAGACATTGTCTCTTATAACTGAAAGAGGAAGACATACTTCAAAACTTGAGTTCTTTTCCTTTCTTTTGTATAAGATAGTTTCTCTTCTTTTTTATATTTATTTTTTTATTTTCCTTTATTAGTAAATGGTGATGGGGTACAGAGTAATACAGCATTGGCTTTTTCCATTATGCATCTTTTACATTACTTCTGGCAATACTTTCATCAACCCACAAAGTTTATGGAGCCTTATGGCTAACAGGTAGTAAAACTCAAATACTTATTTGGGTTATATTCCCCTATTTTTCCAATGTACTCATGAAGTTGCACTATTTACAAAGAGATCATCCTCTCCCCATTCATCCCTCTACATTGACCCTCTTCTCCATCTCATTTTCCCCAATCCTTGCTTCCCTGTACTAGTTCCCTCCCTCCTTCTTTCTACTCTATATTTTTCCTTCTTCATGAAGCTTAATTGTGCATGTTTATATATCAGTTTATGTATAGGATTTTTTCTTCCTTCAAGTATAATTCAGCTCCCACATGTGAGTGAGAACACATGGTATTTCTCTTTTTGAGTTTGTGTTCGTTTGCTTAAGATGATATTCTTCAGTTCCATCCATTTTGCTGCAATGACATATTTCATTTGTTTTATTGCTGAGTAGTAGTCCATTGTGTATATGTGCCACAGTTTTTTTATCCATTCTTCTGTTGATGGGCACTTTGGTTGGTTCCATATCCTTGCTATTGTGAAAAGTGCTGCATGGTATATGGAGATGCAGGTGCTTCTGTGGTATAATGACTTGCCTCCCTTTGGGCATATTCCCAGTAGTGGTATAACTGGATTGTATGATAGTTCTACTTTTAGTTTTCTGAGGTATCTCCATATTGATTTCCAAAGTGGTTGAACCAATTTACAGTCCCAGCAACAGTGTAAGAGGGTTCCTTTTTCTCCACAATGTTGCCAGTGTTTGTTGTTATTTGTTTTGTTTATCTTGGCCATTCTTACTGGAGTTAGGTGGAATCTCAGAGTTATTTTGATTTGCATTTTCCTAATGGCTAGGGATATTGAGCATTTTTTCATGTGCTTCATGGCCTTACAGACTTCTTCATTTGATAACTATCTGTTCAGGTCCTTTGCCCACTTGTGTATTGGATTATCTGTTGTCTGGGGAATTGCTTTCTTGAGTTCTTTGTAAATTCTAGAAATTAGTCTTCTGTCAGATATATAGGATGCGAAGATTTTTCTCCCATTCAGTCGAGTCTTCCTAAATTCTGTTGATTGTTTCCTTTGCTGTACAGAAGCTTTTTAATTTCATGGAATCCCATTTATCTATTCTCACTGCAATTTCCTGAGCAATTGGAGTCTTATTAAGGAAATGCTTTCCTTTGTATGTTGGAGCATGTTGCCTATCTTTTCTTTTAGTAACTTTAAGGTTAAGATAGTTTATTTTCAACCATGTACAAAGTACAGAGCTTTGCTACCAGTGTAATAATTTAAAGAAATTTATTAGTCTTTTAAGTGTAAAAGATGATTGTTGTTGTTGTTGTTGTTAGGTGCCATCGAGTCGGTATCTGACTCAGAGCAACCCTCATAGGGTTTTCAATGGCTTACTGTTTCGGGATCACCTTGGGAGTGGATTGCCAGGCCCTTCTCCCATTTTTGCAGTGCTGGGAATTGAACTCAGGACCTCAGAGACTGCAGCGCAGCGCTCTACCCACTGAGCTAAATCCCAGCCCTTTAAAAGATGATAGGAAATGCAAAAGTAAATGAACAACTGCTTTTATTTTAATAATGTTAATGCATGTTGACCAAAATATAGCCTTTACAATAGACTAGGAACTTAGCATGCTTTGAATCTGTATAACATGCCATTTTAAATATTTCCTTTTGTAGATGAGGTTTAGAGAAGTTTGGTAAATAACATAAGGTAGTGAAGCTGGAAAATGGAGGAGGTGGAGTGTGAATCCATGTACATCTAAGTCCTCTCCCTTTTCCATTATAGCATGCTTGCAAATGCCTTAAAACATGCTTGTTTTTTTTTTTTTTTTCATCCACCTGCTTCATCATTTATCACTATTGGTCATCCTTTTCATCTTGAAACACTTTGATTTTGACTTTTGCAACATTGTGTTTCTGCTTTTCCTCTCTCAATATTTCTTCTCTTTTTATGTGTAAATAAGTGTATATCAAATTCTGTCTTCAAACTCCTTTCTTCATGCTCCTCCTCTTAGCACTGTCACCCACTCCCATTACTTTTGGCCTTAGCACAATGCTGATGACTTCTAAATCTGTGACTCACTGTGCTCTCCTTGCTGAGTTTAGATATGTGTTTCCATCTTTCTATTTAACACATCTCCCAGAATATCTTTCACATACTTCAGATAGAACTTCTTGTAATTGAACTTACCTGTTCCTAAAAATAACCTTTCCCCCTATTTCCCTTGTTTTGTTCCTGGAATCTATTACTTTCCTTACCTTAGTCATCTTTAGCTATCGTCTCTCTCTCAACTGTCTTTTTACAGTCAGCTATTCCTTCCTGTTATGTAATTTCTAACAACCTCTTCTTTTTCTTCTATTTTTCTCAGCTATAATCCTAGTTCCAGGTTTTAACATTATGCTTGGCTTTTAACATGCATTAGTGGCATGTGTAACTTAAAACCATTGTAGAGCCAGGTGTGCTGGTACACACTTGTAATCCCAGCACTCTGGAAGTTGAGGCATATAGATTGGAAGTTCTAGGCTAGCCTGAACTATATAATGAGTTTGAGGGTAGCCTGGACTACATAATGAGACCCTGTTTCAAACAATAAGCGCTGTGCACACACACACACAAAACAACAACAAAAATCCCAACCCATTCTGTATTTTGCCAGTAGACTAATATGCTTAAAACAGTTCAGAACCTCGCAGTGGCTACACTGTGCTTGTAGAACTCTTTAGGATAGCCTTTAAGATTATTTTGATCATCCTAACCTTCTTCTATGTAGACCAGGCGGTCCTCAGACTTTTGTCCTCTTGCTTTAGCCTCCCAAGTGCTGGGATTACAGGTGTGTCACCATACCTCACTCCCTAACCTTCTTTTCTGAGTTTATCACCCTCATCTCTTTCTCTTGTATCCTTATACTTCAGCAGGGTGATTGGCTGTTGTTGTTGTTGTTAGGTGCCGTCGAGTCAGTATCTGACTCATAGCGACCCTCATAGGGTTTTCAATGGCTGACTGTTTCGGGATTGCCTTTGGGAGTGGATTGCCAGGTCCTTCTCCCATTTTTGTGGTGCTGGGAATTGAACTCGGGACCTCAGAGACTGCAGCGCAGTGCTCTACCAACTGAGCTAAATCCCAGCCCCGGGTGATTGGCTACTAATCTCCAAATATGCACTACTGCAGGTTGTCCAACCTTTTGCCTTCCTTGGGCCACATCAAATCAAAAGAATTGTTTTAGACCACACATATATTATGTAATACTGTATAGTAGTGAATATATGCAGTAAAGCCTGCAGCCACAGCTCTGTGGCATCCGATCCCGTCAGATCTCAGAAGCTAAGCAGGGTCGGGCCTGGTTAGTACCTGGATGGGAGACCGACCGCCCAGGAAAACCAGAAGCTGTAGGCTTGGGAGAAGGACCTGGCAACCCCCTCCCAAAAATCAATCTGCCATTGAAAACCCTATGAACAGCAGAGAAACACTGACAATTGTGTTTCCCCTGTTGTACAGAGGGTCGCTATGAGTCGGATACCGACTCGACAGCACCTAACAACATATGCAGTAAAAGGGGATCATAAGGAAAATAAATGCTAAAAAAAAAACATGTAAAAGATTTTGTGGGGCTGCAGGTGGCCTGTGAGCAGTGGGTTGGATATGATTGCCCTACTGTTTCTCTCTTTCATGCCGTGGTTTCTGAGGTTCCTTTTGCTAGCTTGGAATTGCCTCCCACATCATTTTTTAAATTCAGTTCAAATCCTCTCTTTCACTTAATCCTAATTTAAGTGTTGTTCATGCATTTTTTATATGAATGAACCAGATTTACAGATAATTTAAAAATTTTTTTCCTCATTTACTCATCCATCCATCTGTTCATTCATTCATAAAATAATTTTTGAAAGGCTACTCTGTATTGAGAGCCAGCTAGTTGCTGGAGCAAACACCAGTTACAGTTCCTGTCCAGGCTTGTTACTCTAATGTGTTTTCCTCTGCTTTCTTAACTTTCACTTAGGCTTATAAGTTTTTTCTTAATAACTCCTATATTTTACCTTCTGTACTAGTTTTGTGTTTTTTATTTTCCTTTTCTAACTAAGTCCTCAGTGGTCAATATCACATCTTGTTTATCCCATACACTGTAGTGCAAAATATTTGTATACCTAGAAGGTGCTGATTAGATATTTGTTGAAGATTAAATTTGTAAGAAAAAGCAGGGAAAGGCATACCACATATATGTATTTAGCCATCTACATGTAATTTTCATTCTAGTCTTCCATTTCTATGTGAAAGATATTTATTTTACTTGTTTCCTGAAAGCCAGGGGTTTTAAATAAAATTATATATATATAATATATATATGTATGTGTGTATAATATAATATAATAATATAATATATAATATATATATATATTTGAAATATATGTATTTTAAACTTTAGCGTTCTAGAGTAATTATATGTTATAGAAGAACTTCTTATTGGTTTCATTGTAATAATTGTTTTATGAGCATAGTGTCCTCTAGGGAGTACTCTAGATCTATTAAGTACTCCCAATTATGGACTTGACTTTAGTTCTTTTGATTTCATCTGACATATAAAAGTCTTCAGGCAGCTCCTTACTTCCTGTGCCTCAGTAGTACATTCTATTATGTAAGTTGAAATTAACTTGAATTTCACATTTCTTCTTTAGCTTTGGTTTCATGTTGTGTCTTATAAATAATTAATTTGGACCTTTGGTAGGTTTGTAATATTGAAGCTTTATTCTCGTAGAAGTTGTAGAGAGATTTGTTAAAAAACAGAGCAGGAGATCTTGTGAATATTAAAAGCACCTTTTAAAAGAAAAACTGTACATAGTTCTAGTAATAGACATTTGTTAATTCCTTTTCTAGCATTTATTCCATTTTGCTTCTTCATTGGTGTTCAACACTTTTCCCTCATTTCAACCCTTTGTATTTGTATGTATTAATTCTCATCTCCAGGGTACCTTGGTTAGCTTAGTCTACTTTAAGCCCTGTCTACTTCTGCTACACACACCTCCATTTCTGCCCAAGTCATAATGCCAGTGAGTACTCCTAGGAAATAAAAGCTTCTTTTTTCTTTCTCCAAATTGACTGAAAAAAGGCTTTTTCTCTTTATAGTATCATAAAATCATGAAGTGTGGAGTAGCTGAAGCCATGTTTATGGCTAAGATTGGAAGTAGCTTGAAGATGAATCTATCCATAAACAGGGCAGAACCAAAAGAGTGACAGAGAAATGAAACTGCAGCTCATACATCTCTGGATCAAATTTCCTTTGGATTTTCATTTATATGGAGGCAGTAAAATTCCTCCTTCTGCTTCCCCTTTTTAAGTGAGTTTATACTTTGATACTATTTTGAACTTCTCATTTCTTCATTTAGAAACATTTATTGTGAAGCCACTATTTGAAGGGCTCTGTAAGAGACATTAGTAATGTAGGGGCTTATATCTATGCTAGAGAAATAGATATAATGAGATGAATGGGTTAGATCATTACAGGTACAAAGCATAGACAGTAATAAAGGTGGAAATGCTTTTCAATGGTTGTCATAGGAAAGATGATGGAAGAAATAATATCTGTTACTGCTTATGATACTAGAAGGGTATCAAAATCAGAAGAACCTGTACCATAAATCTACATCTACCTTTGTGTTGTTAGTGGTTTAATTTCACATTAAATGAGTGCTAATGTCAGAATAAATGAGTCCTAATTTGGGTTCATATTTAATTTGTGAATTTGTTGGTTTTATAATTTAAAAGTTATAGGTTCTTCTTTTTCTTCCTTTTTTTTTCACCCCACTGGTACTGGGGATTCAATAGAACTTCATACATGCTAGTCAAGCACTGTACCTTTGAATTTCACCCCCAGCCCAGAGAGCTTATTCTTAATTGTATTTGTACATATTTAAGTTTGTCAGTGACTTGGTAGGTAGGTTTAAGAGACTTCTTTTTCCTTTTAAAGGATTTTCTTACAGTACTCAATTTTGAGAAATACGTTTTTTTTTTTCACCCTTGAGTGCTGGAGATGGAATCTTAGGACCTTATGCATGGTAGGCAAGCACTGAGCTAGGCACTACCACTGAGCTATACCCCTTAGTCCACAATTTTGAGAAATACTAAATTGGTTTGGGTGCAAGGTGACCATTGGAGAGTTGTATCACTGGATGGAAGCAGGACAAATTGTAGGTAGAGAAATCCCTTTAGATTGAAAGCAAATTTGAACTAAAGTATGGGAAGTGGGATTTGAGAGAAAAAGACTACAAGATATATTAACTAAATAGATTTTGTGGCTGGATGATTATATTTGTAGATGAGGAAGATAAGCCCAGATGTGTCTGGTCAGTGACTGGTGGTTGAGTAATACTACTGTTCAGAAAAATAGAGGTTTTTTATTTTTTTATTTATTTATTTTTTTTTTATTTATTTTTTTTTTTACTGGGGTTGGACCCAGGGCCTCACACTTGCATGCTCTGCAAGTGTTGGACCACTGAGCTGTACTCCCAGCCCATTTTTTACTTTTTTTTTGAGACAGGGTCTAAGTTACGCACACTGCCTCTGGTCTCAAACTTGGGATCCTCCTGCCTCCGCCTCCCAAACCGCTGGGATTATAGGTGTGTGCCACTACGCCCGGCAAAAAATAGAGATTTTAAAAGGAAGATTCATGTTTTTCTGGCCAAGACAGGAGTTTAGGATGGAGAAAGATGATGATATCTTTTTTAACTCCGTGAATTTAAGGTGCCTTTTAAGCATTTAGTTAATAAGTCCTGTAGTTTAGGAGACATGTCAGAAGTAGGGATATAATTTAGGAGTCTTTAGCATTTAGAAAGTAACTGAATCAATGGAATTATGGTATTATCCAGGAAGAATTAAATGTGGCCAAGGATATTATAGTTGTTTTTGGAAGAGGAGTCATCAAAGGATATTGAGAAAAAGAACAAATATTCCTTGAAAGATACTGATTTTAAGTGTAAGAAATATTAAGTGCTGCAGTGTATTTAAAACATTGGCTGTGAGCCAGTCGTGGTGGTACACACCTGTCATCCCACCATTCAGGAGGCTGAAACAGGAGGATGTTTAGTTCAAGGCCAGCTTGGGCTTCATGGTGCATTTGAGGATGGCCTGGGCTACATGATGAGACCTGTCTTAAAAGAAAAAAAAAAATTGAGTTGATTTTCTACAGATATGTGTTATCTGCTCATAGTAGATTTTTTTTTTTTTTTTTTTTTAAGGGGGACAGGGAATCACTTCTGTAGTCCAGACTGGCCTCCAAATCATGATCCTCCTGTTTCAGCATTAGTTGTTTGGATTACAGGCATGTGTCACCACCCCTAGCAAGAGATGCTTTTAAAGCATGAGTTAAAGACTCATCTTCATACCACTAATCCTTGAAAATTTGGTGAAAATATGACTCTGAAGACCTGTTCCTACAGGATGTAAGGATGTAAATATGTAAGGGAGGTTAGGTTTAGTAAGGTGTGAAGTAAAACTAGGAGGACCTTGATGTACATGTGTTGTTAATAAGTATTGTTAGTAAAACTTCCTTTTTAAAAATATTTTACTGGTAATTTTAAAATACAAATTAATGAATCTCTTTATAATTCCATACATGCATTTCATTGCACATTGCTCATGTTCATTTTCTGTTACCCTCTCATGATCACCTTCCTGTAACTCCTCTTTATCTACCAATGATCCCCTTTCTACTTGCATGTCGTTTTTTTGAGTATATCTGTCTACATACGAACATCCCAATTTTTGTGAGTGTATCTGTCTATATATGTACATCCTGATTTTGCCAGAGGCAACATATGTGATATTTCCTTTCTTTTTTCCCATTACCCTATCTTCTTGCCCTTTCCCCCTTTCCTTTAGTCTGTTATCTTTTCCTACATAGGCCCCTTCTACTTTCATGACCTATATGTTTTAATAATGCATATATATTGAAGTCTAACCTTCACATATGATAGACAAGATGCGATGTTTATCTTCCTGGGTCTGGCTTATTTTACTTAAAATGGTGGTTTCTAGTTCTATCCATTTTCCAGTAGGTGTCATAATTTTGTCCTTCTTTATGGCTGAATAAAACTTCATGGTGTATATACCACAATTTCCTTATACACTTATCTGCTGATCAACACCTAGGTTAATTGCATATCTTGGCAATTGTGAACAGTGTTACAGTAAACATGGATGAGCAGATAGGTTACGGTATATTGACTTAGATTCTTTTGGATATATACCCATCTGTATTCCCACCAGCAGTATATAAAGGTTCCTTTTTCCCTGCATCCTCACGGGCATTTATTGTTTGTTTTGTTGATGGTAGCCATTTTGACTGGTATAAGATGATATCTCAATGTGGTTTTGATTTGTATTTCCCTGGTAACTAAAGGTGTTGGAACATTTTTCCATATGATTGTTAGATATTTGTATTTCTTCTTTTGAGAAGTCTCTGTTCAGTTCCTTTGTCCATTTTTTGATGGCCAATTTGCTTTTTTGGTGTTAAATTTTTTGAGCTCTATTTATATTCTAGATATTAATCCCCTCTCTGATGTACAACTGTGGCAAAAATTTTCTCCCATTCTGTAAGCTGTCTCTTCACTCTAATAATTGTGTCTTTTGTTGTACAAAAGCTTTTTAATTTCATACAATCTCATTTGTCAGTTCTTGCTATTATTTTCTATGGCTTTGGTGTCCTATTCAGAAAGTCTTTGCCTATGCCTATGGCTATGTCTTCAAGTGGTTTTCTCTAGCAGTTTCAAAGTTTCAGGTCTTACATGAGGGTCTTTGATCATAAAAGAATTGTTGAACTTTGTTGAAGGCCTTTTCTGTATCTGTTAATAGGATCATATGATTTTTGTTTCTGACTCTGTTTATAGCTATATTATATTTATTGTCTTCCATATGTTGAGCCAGCCTTGCATCTCTGGAATGAAACCAACTTGATCATAGTGTATGATCTTTTTAAAGTATTGTTGAAGTTGTTTTGTACATATTTTATTAAGGATGTTGGCATGTTAGGTTATCAGGGAAGTCGGTTTATAGTTTTCCTTTTTTGATGTATCATTATCTGGTTTTGCTATCAGAGTAATTGTGGTTTCATAGAATGGGTGTGGTAGTGTTCCTTCCATTTGGATTTTATGGAATAGCTTTGAGAAGCATCAGAATACTTCCTTATAGGTCTTGTGGAATTTAGCAGTGAATTCATCCAATCTTGGGCTTTTCTTTATTGGGAGACTATGACTGCTTTGGGCTGGGATTTAGCTCAGTGGGTAGAGAGCTGCGCTGCAGTCTCTGAGGCCCTGAGTTCAATTCCCAGCACTGCAAAAATGGAAGAAGGGCCTGGCAATCCACTCCCAAGGCAATCCCGAAGCACTCAGCCATTGAAAACCCTATGAGGGTTGCTATGAGTCGGATACCAACTCGATGGCACCTAACAACAACAACAACATGACTGCTTTGACTTTACCACACATTATAGGTCTGTTTAAACTGTTAATATCCTCTTGACTTAATTTTGGCGGGTCATTTGTATCTAGAAATTTAGCCATCTCATCTACGGTTTCCAGTTTTGTGGACTATAAATTTTCAAACTATTCCCTAATGATTTGCTAGAATTCATTAATATCTGTTGTAATGTTCCCTTTTCCTTCTCTAATTTTCTTAATTTGAGTCTTTATTTCCTTTGGTTAGTTTTGCTAAGTAAAGGTTTGTCAATCTTGCTTATCTTTTCAAAGAACCAACTCTTTGCTTCCTCAATTCTTTTTATTGTTTAGTCTCCATTTCATTCATTTCTACTGTGATCTTAATTTCTTTTCATCTACTGTTTTTGGGTTTTGTTTTTCTTTTTTTAAGCGCTTGAGCTGGATCATTAAGTTATTTGTGTTAGCCTGCTTTCATCCTTTAATGTAGACACTTACAGCTATAAATTTGTCTCTTAGAATCGCCTTTGCTGTATCTCAATTGGTATGAGAGTTGTCTTTTCATTTTCATGTTTCTAAGAATTTTTAAATTTCTTCTAATTTCTTCAAGTATCCATTGATCATTTAAGAGTGTATTGTTCACTCTCCATACATTTGAATAGTTTCTGTAATTTCTCTTGTTCATTTCTAGTTTTATTCCATTATTTGTATCTGATAAGATACACAAAATTACTTTGAGTTTTCTGTGTTTGTTAAGACTTGATTTATGGCCTAAAATGTGATCTATTTTAGAGCCAGTTCCATGGGCTGCTGAGAAGAATGTATATTCTATGGCTTTTGGGTGGAATATTCTATATATGTCTATTAAATACATTTGATCTTTTTGTTATGTTTAACTCTGATGTTTCTTTGGTGATTTTTTTCCTGGATGGTTCTATCTATTGATGAGAGTAGGGTATTGAAGTGACTCAATATTATTATTTCTGAACCTATCTGTCATTTAAGTCCAGTGGTGTTTTTTTTTTTTTTTTTTTTTAATGAAATTGGGTGCACCAATGTTTGGTGCATATATATGTACAAGTGTTACACCTTCTTGATTCATTGTTCCCTTTATTAATATGCTGTTGTTGTTCACTGTGTTAGTGCTTCTCTGCTGTTCATAGGGTTTTCAATGGATGATTGTTTTGGGGATTGGCTCAGGAGTGGATTGCCATGTCCTTCTCCTGTTTTTGCAGTTCTGGGGATCAAACCCAGTGCCTCAGAGCGTGCTCTGTAGTGACCTTCTTTGTCTCTCTGGACTAGTTTTAACTTCAAGTCTGCTTTGTCTGATGTAAGCTTGGCTATTCCTCCTTTTTTCTAATTTCCAATTGCCTTGTATATCAATTTCCATCCTTTTACTTTCACTCTGTTGGGTGTCCTTGCCAGTGAGATGTGTTTCTTGCAGACAACTTTTTGGATCTTGTTTATTAATCCAGTCTACTAATCTGTGTCTTTTAATTAGACAGTTAAAACCATTTATATTTAGGATTATTGTTGCAATGGGTTTGCTGGTTCTTGTAATTGTGTGGAGTGTTTTCCTGGTTAGTTCATATATTATTCATTCTTTTTCTTCTCTCTTATGTATATTCAAGGTTTACTCGTTTTTTTGAGTTTGACATGACTGATCTTTCCTAGTTCTCCTTAGTGTGTTTGTTCTCCCCATGAAATTTATTCTTACCTGTGCTCTTGTAGTAGAGACTATCTTCTCTTCTTCCTATGCATGTAGAATTCTTTAAAGTATCTTCTGCAATGCTGGCTTGTTTTGGAATGTCTTTATTTCTCCATCAATTTTAAATGATAACTGTGATAGGTATAATAATCATGCCTGGCAATTATTTACTTTCAGGGGTTCAAATATATTATTCCAAGCTTTCCTAAATTTTAGAGATTTTGATGAGAGGTCTGATGTAATTCTGATGGATTTTCCTTGTAAACGAATTGGTGTTCTGTTTTGTTTTGTTTTCTTGCAGCTTTTAATATTGATACTTTGTTCTGTACTCCTAGCATTTTAATTATTATGTGTGGTGGGAGGTTCTTTTCTGGTCATGTCTATTTGGTATTCTAAATGCCTCTTGAGGTTGGATGTCCTTTTGTTTTCCCAGATTTGGGAAATTTTGTGGTGTAATTTCACTGAATAATTTTTCTGTGCCTTTAGTTTTTAATCTCAGTTCATTCCTCTACCCCATGAAATCTTAGCTTTGGTCTCTTGATTGTTTCCCACAATTCTTGAAAATTGAGGTCATGTTTAATTTTTTTCTTTGTTGTATCTGAATGTAGTATTTACTCAACTTTGTCTTCCATCCTTGATAGGCTGTCTTCTACTTCATCCAGTCTACTGGTGATGCTTTCTACTGTGTTTTTTATTTGGTGTATTGAACTCTTCATTTCTGACATTTCTGTTCCCTCCCCTCCCCCCAAATCTCAGTTTCCTTTCTGAACTTCTCATCCATTTGCTGACTTTGTCTTCTGCATTGGTGACTTTCTGACCTTGGTCCTGTATTGATTTCCTTATTTTGTTCATTTGCTTGTTTATGTCCTCTTTGAAGTCATTGATCATTTTTCAAGTAGACTTTTAAATCTTTGACATTTCAACTATTTTAGTGTCTTTGGGATCAGTGATTAAAGAATCACGGTCTTTTGGAGGAGATATGTGGCCTTGCCTTTTCATGCATTTTTGTGTTTCTTATTTGTCATTTGTGCATCTATAAGGCTGGATATCACTTCCTGTTTTATTTTGCTCTCCTTAATGAGCAGCTTTCTCTTGAGATCACTATCTCTAGTGCCACTCTCAGAGAAGAAGACAAACCACTATAACAGGTACAGTATCTGTCTAATCCCGATGTAGAAACACAGTTAAAATCACTTAAAGCTAACTACTGCACCACCAATACCCATACAACAAAGAATGGTAATACTAATATAGAATAACCTATGAAGTTACAGATATTTAGAGTGAAGGTATAAATAGTATTTGCCTGAAGTAAGAAGTAGGGATAGAGAAGGGGGAGACAGAAGGATGCCTCAAGAATGAAGTAAGGAAAAGGAAAAAAGAAGATGTTGGGAAGAGGGAGAGCAAGGAGCTAAAGATTTAAAAATGTATAATAAATGAAAAGATATATAAACAGAAATAGGTAAATACCAAGCAGAGCAATAGGAAATAATAAGCCTAAACTATTTAAAGTATAGTAAATATAAGAAGAGAGATACACAGGTAGAAAAGGATAAAAAACTAAAAAGAACAAAGATAAAAATTACATGAGGAAAAGCAGAAATGAGGAAGTATAAATCAACAATGAAAAAAGGAAAGATAGGAAAAAAAATAAGTGGACACCGACTTGCTCCTCTGCACCTCTAGTGTTTCTGGGAGTTGAATCTGGAGGATCTTGAGCCCCAGGCCAGAAGCAACTTGTACAATTTAATGTGATCCTGCCTCCAAGCAAAAATAAGAAAAAGCCTGGGGATACTACACTGTAGCATAGCATTTACACTATGCAAAGCCCTGGTGTCAAGCCTCACCATAGCAGGAAGGAAAAGAAAAAGAATAAAAAGTACTGGAGGGGATTCTTTCTGTGGCCTCTAATAGAGATGGTGGTCAGTTGAAGATGGAGTCTTTTTATCTGACCAAGGCTCAGAGTTGATAGTATCTGCAGGACTATCCTCAGGAGATGGAGTAAGCTTCTGTTCCTGGGGGGATGAGGCTTTGCTTCTGAGCAACTTTCCCAAATCTCTTGCTGCCTGAACCTCTTGGCTTGTCAGAGACTCTTCTCCCCACTCTCTGCAGTTGCCTGCTGCAGTTGTATAGTGTGGTGGGTTGTGGCAGGTCCTCTGCTGACTCCCCACCCATGATAATTGTTTGTTTACAGTCCCACTGGGTATATCAGTCTCACACAATAGGTTCCATCTCAATAGGTCATGGCCCCCTGAAATAGAGAGTGGGAAAGAGAGCCACTGTTGTGGGGCGTGCACCTCCTGGTCCGGCCTGGAGGTTTGGATGGGTGGCGCCACCGCACACACAATACTAAACACAATTCACTCAGGACCCTTGGGTGAGGGGCTCAGACTCCTGCAGTCCTCGGGACCCTGGAGGAGATGGGAGAAAGGAAAAGCCTCAGGTGCTTTTGCCTTCCAGAGGCAAACACCTGTGTTGGTGGTCTCAGTGGTCATGAGGAGACATCTGTTGCTTCCTCGGTGATCAGATGGAGAGCGGGTTCTTTCTTTGTTCATGGTCTCAGCGGGACAGTGTTCTTTCCTCACCGAAGGTTCGGGGGAGAGGAGTGGGAGAGCTGTTTCCTCATTGGTGGTCTGGGCAGGAACGGTGGAGAAGGTCTTGCTTAGCCGATGGTCTGGGCGAAAAGGCGAAGAGGCAAAAAAGGCTTGAGTTGCCACAGCCCAGCTCCTTATATAGCTCGCCCATGGAATGGCCTGAGCCAATCAGCTTTCAGTCCAATTGTCCAATCAGGAAAGGTTTTGTACAAATGTGCAACCAAGTTACTTTCATTTTCCCTAGATTTCTAATTTACAAACCAGATATTCAAAAGCCGTTTTCCCAGTTTGGGAGTTTTTGCCAATTTCCTCCTAATTTTTCCCCACAACTGTCTCACCAAGTCCCTGGACTAGTTCAAGGGCTTCATAGACTGTGGGCTTGTCCTGTAGGATTGCCAGTCTGATGGCCAGAGCTGTCTGGATTACCTCTTTGGATGAGGGCTCCATTCCCTTCCCCCATGGAAAGCCACCACTAGAGATGCGTTCTGCTCAGTCCCTCTTGCTGTTCAGCTCTGTTCTGTAATCTGTGACCATCTCACAATCTCTTTTGTGGTTTCTGTGCTTCTCCAGACTGTCTTTCTTTGGAAAAGAGCCTGTTCCTTTCTATTCTAACTCCTTTGTTTTACCATGTCACACAGAAACTGCCTTTAATCCTCCATCTTAAACTAGAAGTCTCTTATTTTCTATTTGTTAATGAAACTTTTCAATAACATTGGGCACCTAGGAAAAGAAAATATTAGTTTGAAATAACATTGCCAATAGAAACTTGCATATAAAAAAAGAAGAGCTATGGTAGTCTTTCTGGTGATTCCTTGAATTTAGAAATGAAAATACTGGTTGTATCCAACATTTAAAACACTACTTAGAACTACTTAAGTTACTCTTCTTCCTTCCCTTTATTGTGTGTATTTTTAAAAACAGTATTTGTTAAACATTGCATATATTCTTGTGTCAACGCTTATTCATCTCAGGAAATCAAAACAGTATCTAGCAAATTTGAAATCCTTTATTGACCTCTAGAATCTAGTATGTCACAGGACAAATTTTAGAAACTGTTAAAGATTGGACAGACTGGAATTTAGGAAGCCTGGTCAAATAAGGTTGATATTTATGATGGTTTAGCTTCATCAATGTATGTTAACCTTTCCCCGATGTGTCTATCAACTTGTGCTATAGGGGCTTGCATGTTGCTGTGATGCTCAAAGCTATTCCACTGGTATCTCACATACTAGTAGGGCCACCCATAGTGGACAGGTTTCAGCTGAGCTTCCAAGACTAAGACACACTCAGGAGAAGAACCCGACAGCACACTCCCGAAACAATTAGCCATTGAAACCCCTATGAACAGCTGAATAGTACTGTCAAATATAGTGCCAGCAAATGAGTTCCCCAGGCTGGAGGGCATTCAGAGGAAGAGCTGCCTCCTCAAAGTAGAGTGGGCCTTAATGATGGGAATGGAGTAGAGCCCTAGGGACCTCCATTTGTGGTGTCACAGGACAAAGTCTGCAACAATGTGCTCAAACATAGAAAAATCATGTACATCGCATAGTGTGGGATAGTGTTTTGTTCTGTTGTACATAGGGTTGCTCTGAGTCAGACCCTACTTGACCGCACCTAACAACAACCACATGTTGACCTGAAGCTAAATGAAATATTGAATTTGAATATATGTTGGCATATAGGGCCATAGTGAGAAGGAAGAGAAGTTAAACTTCTGAAAATAATGGAAGAAATCACAATGACCACCAATTAATTTCAGTTGGTGCAGTAAAAAAATTATCCAACAGAGTTTCAGATGGCATGTGTTGAGTATTACACACAATACATGATAATTTCAGTGTTCTTTAATTTTTACAGCAGTAAATTTGTTACAGTTTGTATATCCTCAACGTATATTCAGAATCTGACCACTTGTTGCCACCTCGGTCACTCACTACCATCTTGGGCCTGTCCACTATTATCTCTTGCTTACATTATTATTATTTTATACATTCATTCCCTGGTTACCAATCTAAGAGCTCATAGTGTACTATGTTCTTCCATAATTATTTTTAAATCTTTACAGCCTATTACCATTTTTCTCTTACCAAGAGGAAGAGATAACAAACATAAGAAAGTAGCAAGCAAATTAATTGGAAACCTTGGACAGATAACTTCTTATGTGTATTAGTTTTTGAGATATAGAGATCAGTATAAAGTATAAAATAGCCATGTTTCTAGATAGTAAAAGTTTTCTGAGTTTCTATGAGGAAATAACATATGAATATTACATGTAATTTTAAATTGCATTAAGAAAGTACAAAGAAAGGTAGATGGTGTGGCACTCGTGCCTATAGTCCAATTGACTCTGGAGGCTGAGGTAGGATGATCTTGAGTTCAAAGCCAATGGCAGCCTGTGCAACTTAGTAAGACCTGTCTCAAAATAAAAACTAACAGAGGGGTTAGGGGTACAAGTTCAGTGGTAGAGCACTTGCCTAACATATGAAAGGCCCTGGGTTCAGCCTCCAGTACTGCCAAAAACTCTGTGTGTGTGTGTGTGTGTGTGTGTGTGTGTGTGTGTGTGTGAAATATTTAATTTTAATAACAATTATTTAACCAGATATGTTAAAAAGTGTTACTATTTTACCATATAGTCAAATAAATATTTAGAGAACAGGTCATATTCTTTTAAAAATACTAAGTCTTCAAAACCTAGTGTATATTTTATACTTGGAGTACACCTCGGTTCAGACTAGCCACATGTCATTTGCTTAGTTAGCTACATGTAGCCAATAGCTATCATATTGGACAGTGCAGTTCTGTGGCATTCTGTAAAATGCTATATGACTTGCAGTTACTGCCATTTAAACATACTTTGATGAAGTATTTTAGACACATGAAAACTGAAATTAATGTTTAAAAACTGTAATCAAACAGTGACAACAAAGTGCTTGGTTATTCATTCTCAAAAAAAGGAAACTAGCTCATTTACTGCAAAACAGTAATTTTACTTGATTTCATAGTGTTTTACAGTTTGTTCAAAGTGAAGGGAAGGGAGATTTGAAAATGGGGAAGATGAGTCTAGTTTTTTTCATTAGGCTTTATTTACTTTTATTTTCTGAATATATGAATTTATAAAGTGGTGAGGTATTCCAGACATGCTTTAAAGCAGTTGAAGGCAACATACTGCTGTGCAGTTTGTATGTGAATAATCAAAATAATCTTATTTTTCACATTTTATGTATATGTCACTACTAGGCTGGGTATCAGATGTTTGAAAAATAAAAAAGATGATAGTGACAATTTGTGCTTATACTTTGATCTGTTATATATGACTTCTTTTTATTAGATAATTCATGTTGATAGTAAGGTCTATTTTCTAATTATTTTTATTCTTTCAGGCTGCTGAATCAGGAATAATAAAAGTTAAAACAATAGCTGCAAGAAACACCGAAATTTTGGCAGGTAATTTTTTGCATTAAAGATTCAAGAATTATGAAAAATTGATGAATAGTAAAAATAGAATCTTAAACTCATCAGTTTTCTGAAGCATCTCTTTCTTGTGCTCTAACTTGTTATTCATAATGATACAGAATATGTGAATGTCCCTAGTTTGTGAACTGAATGTATTTCCCAGAGATGAATGTTATAAAATTCCCTAAAATCAGAAATCTTAAAACTACTAATTCTTTAAAGGCAAGAATTTTTCCTTCCTCATCTTTGCTTTCTCCTCCACCTCTTACCATATACCTAAGACACACCTTACCCATAAAAGGCATTCAATTAATATTTGTTGCACTGAATTGAATGAAATATTGGTTCTTAGACCACCTTTCAAGATCTATGTTTTGCTTAATATAATATAAAAAGTTCATTATATAGTATTTTATATTATTTAGTTGTACCATATAGATTTTGAATTCTGGGCAGAACCTGAACCCAAACCCGAACCCTAAACCTATTCCAGTTCACACATTTAAAAAATTTTTTTCTGAGCCTGAACCTGAACTTGGAGGTTTGAATCCTGTGTGTAGAGAGCAGTGCTTCAAACCAGGTTTGGGTTTGTGTTCTGAAAAAAGTTTAAAGATATTTGAACCAGAATAGGTTTAGGGTTTGGGTTCACTTTGAAGCTCTGGTCCTGGGTCTAAGGTAATACGGTTGTAAGGAAAGAATGGTAGTAGGGTAAAGAAAAGAAATCAGAAGTGTTTTTTTGTTTGCTTTTTTTTTTTTTTTTTTTTTTTTTTTTTTTTTTTTTTTTTTTTTTTTTTTTTTTTTTTTTTTTTTTTTTTTTTAATCCTTATTGAACTTGGTTTTCAAGGAAGAATTTTCAAGTTTCTCTTTGGTGTCTTGTTTTCTACTCAACTTACTCCTTTCTCCTCTGTGGTGCCTTCTGTTCTTGCCATACTAATGAACATGGAAAAGAAACTGGTGTATTTTATTGCTGTTGTTTTTATTGCTTTGTTTCTTGATTTAGAATCTGTTACACGTTACAACCTTGTGGGGGGAATGTTGTTGTTTTGTAGTAGAGTGAATTGAGATGCAAAGAGATTAAGTTTGTTGCTTAATGGCAGGTAGGTAGTAAAACCAGGTTTAAATCCAGGAGTGTTCAGAGCCCATGTTCTTCCTCATGCAGTGTGTGCTGCCATGATATCTCAAGGTTTCCACACTAGCTACTCCCTCCTGAGTGTTTTATACTTATCCATTGCGTACTGCATGATCCTTTAATCTGTATTTCCAGTTCCAATAGTACCTTGGATCTCAGTTAGTACAGGAGAAAAGCAGTCTAATAATTTACACAAAGTGTAAGTAGTGAAGAATCTCTTTAACTCTCATAAACTTTACATTTTTTTAAAAAACGATACCAATGAATTCCTAGTTTTTGAGATTTCAGAGCGTTTCAAAATGAAATAAAAATCATAGGGGCAGTTTAGAGTAGAGGCAAGAATGGATTTCACTTAGGCTGCTCAGTTTGGCTGGAAATTTGCCTTTAACGTTAGTTCTCATAAGTTGCGTCTGTTTCTCACAATTTCTTCCTTGATATTTGACAGTCTTATCAAAAACACCAAAAAATTTTATAACATTATTCACAGCAGTGAGTAATGCTCTGTGTGCATATTGAAGAATATGGCAAAGGTGGGTAAGTTTGAGCTGAAAGGGTGGGCAAGTAGGTTTTGGGAGATGCATGTTGGCAGATAAGCTACTACAAGTGTTTAAAGATAATTTATGACCTGTATATTTTAAAATTGGAGACTTCTTACAAGCCAATCATATTTTAATATCAGTGTGAATATTTATCTTTGCTGTTATCACTACTGATATGGTGAGTCTTTAGTTATCTTTCAATAATAGGAATTTTCATTGGTTTTGTAATTGATGGATGATAAAAGACTGATTTCTTCAGAGAATCACTGTCTTTTATGACTACTTATACTAAGTAATATGTCTAATTAATCTTAAGGAAGAGTAAGAAATTTTGACTTAATATGAATTTAATACTGGGCATGCCAAAAAGTTATATACACAGTTTAAGAAATGTTATCTGTATATTACTTTTCAAAGTTGAATTGAGTTATGGCAGCAATGTGTATTATAACATTTGCTCAAAAGATGACATTAACCAAATGAATGCTAGTGTCACCATGTGACAAGCAGGATAGTCCAAGAAAATGGCAGAAGCATGGTTTTCCTCCAGGAGTGCAAACCATTTTGAAGTGGTATTTGAAATTCGAAAAGTACAATGACAATGGAGGCATGAGTATGCAACAGGACCTCCAACAGTCCAAGCAATTACATGTATTTGTGATAAGTTTGAGATGCATGGTACTGTGTGTGATGTGCACAAGGGAAGATCCAAAAGGCCTTGCAAAACAACAAGTCCTGGTTCTTCTGCTGTGATGACCAGTTTGAGCACCTCTTGTAATTGCAGGTGTCAAATATGATGACTTATATTCATCTTTTGTTACCGTTACTTATTGAATATTAAAGCTTTAACACATTTTTTCCCTTCTTAAAAAGTGTGTACAGTTTTTGGCTCCCTTTGTATGTAGGTGGGCTATTAATTTAATTTTAATTCAATTAGCTATGATTAAATCAAATTAGTATAGATCTTTATGGACGTATAGTAGTTCCTGCCTGCAGCCATAGCACCTTGGCATTGAATCCTGCCTATTTTGGAAGTTAAGCAGGGTCAACCTGGTTAGTCCTTGGGTGGGAGACCACCTGGGCATTCCAGGTGATACAGGCTCATAAGGACCTGGCAGCCCACTCTCTGAAATAATTAACCATTGAAAACTCTATGAATAGCAGAGAAGCACTGACAATAGTGCTGGGCATGGCACAGTATCGGGGAATGTTTCGCCTATTGTACATAAAGTCACTATGAGTTGACCTGACTGGATGGCACCTAACAACAGCTGCAACAGTAGTTCCTGGTTTAATTTCAACAGTCTCCAGAGCCACCTACTGGAGGAGGTCTACTAGCATTTAAACTTTATCCTAGCATTTTTTACTAAATATTTGTAACAATTGATACCCAAGGAGTATAGATTGTAAATCACTGTCATCTTGAAAATCAAAAGCTCTTATGAGGAGTTTAAATTAGTATTTAGTTTCTAAATTACATACTTAATTCAGAGTAAGTTAATACTGAGAAAAGGTTTTAGTTAATTTTTTTATTTCCTGAGAAGTATTTATTTCTTTACAGATCATGAGATGATGGGATACTGCTGTTATGTTGTAATGGGTGCTAAGAATCCCAAATAATTGAGACCACTCAAATAAGACAGGATAGTGAATGCTCATGTGTCTCTGTATATTCAGAAAATAAAGAGTTGCTACAAAAATTAGAACCCTTAATAGTCTAATTAATGAATCTCAGCATAGATTTGTAGCTAACCTTAGTTTTCTTAGATTTATTTTCCAAGGGAGGATCATTCACTTACAAAATCTTTGTTTTGCATCTCCTTTTCTTTTTAGCAATCTTCTATAGTGTTTATTTTTCTTTGTTTTCACTGCTGTCATGAATGCTGACAATAAGTGGAAATGCTATGCCAGGTAATATCAGCATTGATTCAGATACACAGATCCTTATCTCAGAATTTCCTTTTTCTATAAAGACAAAACTGCATATGAGAGATAGCAACATGAGGTTTTTCACTTATAAGGCCAAATGCCTTAATCTTATAGTTGGCTACTAAATGTTACAAATTGTTTATTACCCTAGTTTGCAATATACTATAAATTGAGAAGGGGCTTGGGTTTAGCTCATTTAATAGAGTGCTTATTCTGCACTCTCTGAGACCCTGGGCTTGATTCCTAGCACCGCAAAAATGGGAGAAGGACCTGGCAGCCCCCTCCCGAAACAACCCAAAAGCAATCAGCCATCAAAAATCCTACAAATAGCAGAGAAGCAGTGATGTAGTGCTAGGCATGGCACAGTCTCAGGCAGTGTTTCCTTCTGCTGTACACAGGGTTGCTATAAGTTGGACCTGACTCAACACCACCTAACAACAATAAATTGAGAAGACATACATTATATAAAAATTGTGTAATCCACTTTTTGAATATGTATTTGTAACAAGGAAATCAATTAAGTTGTGGTATCTGTTAAAATTGTACATTTAACTTGCTACCTAAAACCTAAATTGGTACATCTACCCATGGCTACTTTGAGCTGCTGTTAGTATACATATAGAATTTTTACATGAATAATAATTATGTGCATTTGTGTTCTCTTCTCATATGGCTTTCCCTCATCTTTTTCATATCTACTTAGTCTTATAACTACAAGGTCTCCGAGTGTTGTTGTTGTAGTTAGGTGCTGTCGAGTTATGTCCAACTCATAGCGACCCTCATGGGGTTTTCAATGGCAGATTGTTTCAGGATTGCCTTGGGAGTGGATTGCCACATGCTTCTTTTTTTGCGGTACTGGGAATTGAACTCAAGACCTCAGAGACTACAGGGTGGCACTCTACCAACTGAACTAAATCCCATCCCTGGTCTCTGAGTAGCAATGAATAAATACACTTTGGAATATTTTTCTGACAAAATGTAATTTACCTGCTTATTTAAGTATAGTTTATCTTATCAGTACATGTATCTGATATTTTACAAACATCTGTAGAATATAGCAGCCCCACCCCCGCTTTTTTGCAGTACTGAGCAACTAAACCCAGGGCCTCATACATGCTTTGCAAGTGCTCTACCACTAAGCTACACCCTTAACCCCTTTCTTATTTTTTATCCTGAGACAAGGTCTCGCTGAGTTTCTCAGGCTGCCTCTGGCCTTAAACCTGCCGTCCTCCTGCCTCCACCTCCCAAGTTACTGGGGTTGCAAGTGTGCATCACCATGCCCAGCCTACAACATATTCTTAATAAGTAAATATGTAAGAGTCAGTAGGAGAGATAGAAAGATGGGTAATGTAATTCACTCACAATCTATATTTTGTGCCATTCATCCAGTTGCTGTTTTCCTTTATGTCAAATCCTTTGACAGAAAGTTTCCTTTCTAGTGACATAGTCCCTGAATTTAGGGTCAACATCTTATTCTTTCTTACATTGTCAGTATTTATCACATTACATGGGAAATAATAAGCCCCTTCTGAAATATTGGCTTCCAGGTCCAGTTCCATTCATGATGGGTAAACTGAGTCCCCACATGAAGAAGGGTACCTTTAAAAGGGCATCAGAGGGAAAGTCCACCGAAAGGGGAGAAGTACCTCAAAGCCTTCGGAGGGAAAGTCTACCGAAAGGAGAAGAGTACCTCCAAAAGAAGGTCTCTTCGTGGAAAAGGACTTGGAATCTCATCTTTTTTTTTTTTTTCCCCTAAATTTGAATTGGTCACTGTTTTTTTCATATTGTGGATTTTTGGGAAAATTAATGAAAAACGAGTAATAAATATAAATGTATAATCTTCTAATTCTGTGAGCATTCATATTGTGGATTTCTGGGAAAATTAATAAAAAAAAGTAATGAATGTAAATATATAATCTTCTAATTCTGTGAGCAGTGCTAATTCAGAGCAGGAGTTAAGAAAACTCCCTAACAGGCCTACAACGGAAAATTCTTGAATGACTGCCAACAGCGTGAACTCCTTGAGCCAACACAGACTAAAGTTTTTATACCAACAGCCCTCCAATAAGGAAAACAATCTAATAAGTTAAAATATCCATTTTTCATAGTGTGGACTCAGTGGGGTGACACACGTATAAATAATAAAACCATCAAAAAAAAATATATAGGCCTGTTCCCACAGTACAAAAGCCTCTTTGACAGTTATAGCACAGGGAGGTGCGTACCTATCTAAAGGAGACCTTGGTACCCAGCTAGAGAATGAGAATAGAAATTATTGTTCTGGTCAGCCTGACCCTCCTCTGCCTTACATAAAAACATAAAAGGGGTTAAAATGATAAATAAGGATAGAGTCTAAATACTCTATTATAGCTTATCATTTATGAAAAGCCTGAGAAGAGACAGACCTTCCAGGTGTTTGTTATCTAAACACAGTAAAGTTTATGCTTTAAACTATGGGCTATTATGACTATTAGGTGTGTGTATAACTGCACGTATTCTTACTACTTGCTTGACCTAAGCCTAAAAAGACTGTATAGAAAACTGGCTATCCAAACAATAAACGGGACAGATCCACATTGCCTCCTAGCTGCTATGTCTGTTACCCATTGCCAACTCCTCATCTGCCTTCGGGAATCCCTGGATCCTAGGCTGCTGCTGGACTGCGGCAATTGACTAATAATTGAATCACATTACTGCCTTTTAATTTTACATCACAATTACTTCAGCACATGAATTTTGTTGTCTTTGGTTCATGACAGCCAGGTAACACAGTAATGAAGGAAACAGACCTTAAATATAGAATTCTAATACGGATCTCCGGGCATGGTGGTGCATGCCTGTAATCCCCAGCAGCTCAGGAGGTGGAGGCGGGAGGATCGTAAATTCGAGACCAGAGGCAGTCTGCATAACTTAGCGAGACCCTGTCTCAAAAAGTAAAAAAAAAAAAAGGCTGGGGGCGCAGCTCAGTGGTCCAGCACTTGTAAAACATGCAGGCGCAAGGCCCTGGGCTCAACCCCCAGTACTGCCAAAAAAAAAAAAAAAAAAAAATTCCAATACGGTATGGTAAATGCCAACATGAAAGTATAGATGGCATTGTTATGGAAACAATAGCCCAGTTTAGAAATCTGAAGTTGAGTCTTAAAGTTGTTGTTGTTGTTGTTAGGTGCCGTAAAGTCGGTATCCATCTCATAGCAACCCTCATAGGGTTTTCCATGGCTGACTGTGATTGCCTTAGGAGTGGATTGCCAGGCCCTTCTCCCATTTTTGCCGTTGTGGGAATTGAACTCAGGACCTCAGAGACTTTAGCGCAGCGCTCTACCAACTGAGCTAAATCCCAGCCCATGTCTTAAAGTTAGGAGGGGAGTTATCCCAGCAAATAAAGTGTAGTAGACTGCTGAAACAAATCTATGAGATATAAAACAACTTTATGTTATTTGGATACACTCTTTGAGTATTGCCTGACCACAAAGTATGAAGAGGAAATGCGTGTCAGGGAGATCATCACAGACATTATATGATATCTTGAGTAGCTTGATGGAAAGAGTTTGAATCAGGGAAGTATCATATTCATGTTTATGTTTTTAAGCAAATTACTGTGACAGCAGTATGGAAAATATAGTGAATATATCATCACAGAGGCAGAAATCTGCTAGTTTATTCTGTAATGCAAATTAGAAGATAAAGGGGCTATAACATGTTCCCACATTGACCTGTGGGGCCAGGGAGAATGTACAGTTCATCTACAATAAAATGTGCTTTTTATTTATTCTTTTTTCCTTGGATATTTTTCTTTTTAAAATTTTAATCTGCATCCTGTCTTTTATTATATAAGTATTTGATGTCACCCCCCTTTATCTTTTCGGTACTAGGGGTTGAACTCAGGGCCTTACGCTTGCATGCTTTGTAAGTGCTGTACCACTGAGCTGCACCCCTAGCCCATTGTTTTTTTTTTTTTTTTAGATTTTGAGACAGGATCTCACCAAATTTCACAGACTACTTCTGGTTTCGAACTTGCAATCCTTCTCCCTCTGCCTCCCAAGTTACTGGGATTACAGGCATGCACCACTGTGCCTGGCAATGCCCTCTTTTTAAATGTTTTTAATTGTTGTACATTACTTCAGCAAGCAGATTAGAATTGCTTTATGTTAGGTGTTTTAATGTTTAAAATGATTTCTTTATGGTAAATTTCTAGAAATAAAATTATAAAGTGAAGAGTATGAATATGTTTAAAGTTATTAGAATATGTTACCACATTTTTTCTGAAAAGGTAAACGTTTGTACCATTACTGACATTATGTAAGTGTGTTTTTATAACATCAGGATTATTATTTAAAAAAAATTGGTAACAGGCAAATGCCTCTTCAGTTTAATGGACATTTCTTTTTGACATTGAGCATATTTTCTGCATGCGTTAAATTATGTATTTTCTTTTTTCATTTCACATTCCTTTCTTTCTTCAATTTTTCGTGCCAAGAATATTAACTTCCCAGAACATTTATATCATGTTTTTGCCAGGTCATTTCCCTTCTAATTTTTTTATTTATATGCTTTTCATTTTCATATAACGTATCTAATTTTTATATGAATGCTTTTGTTGCTTTACATTTAGGATGACCTTTCACACAATGAATGGTTTTGTTGCTTTACATTTAGGATAACCTTTCACACAGTTCATAGTCATTTTTATTTTTTTCCAGCTTTCCTATGGCTTGATTTATTTCTTAATTTACAATATGTAAAGCAATATGAAGTTCTAGGTTTTTTTCCTTTGCATAATTATTGTACCAATATCATTTGTTGAATTGCCCTTCATTTTCCTGTAATATACTTTTAATATTAAACTGACTATACTTTTATTTACTCTTATTCTTGAATCATTTAAGTATTTTCATTTTTGGATCTTTTGTACCCTTATATTTTTTGAATATTGTTAGAAGTATGTTAGAAATATCAGCATTTTGAAGACAGAAATAATATCTAAGTCATACTTGATTTCTTTCACAAGAATTAAAATTTGTTACTTTATGGCTGTTAAAAGTTTATCACAGTACAACTTTTATTAACCCCTGTCAATGTGATTTATACTGGGGTATCCTAGTTTAATTCTTTTTTTCCAGGATAAATACTACATTTATGCAGTGAAACTGCTCAGAGCAAGGAAACCCCTAGGATATGGGGACCTGCTATACCTCTTTCAGGTGTGTGAAAGTGCATCATTTAATCTCACAGTTATGTAATTTGAAAATACAGCATATATCAAACACATAGTATTACTCTACTAAAGAGTTAGGATTTTTAGGATTTAGGTGGAAAATAAACTTTTTTGTGTCTTCTTTCTAAAACCTGTTTTTTATATGTTAATAGAAATGGAAGTAGATAGTTTTGATTGGAAGAACCAAGTCTTTTTTAAAAAAACAATTTAAATGACATATAAAATGGTTAAAGTAGGTCATAGCTGTATTATACAGGTTAAAGGTATATATTGCTGTACTGCCTTTTCCTCAATGTAATTTCTAAAATATCTGCCTGTAGGAAGGTATGTACATAAAGCTACCCTTAAATGCCTGCAGCAGTACCACTGTGGCACCTCCGTGGCATCAGATCTCAGAAGCTAAGCAGGGTTGGGCCTGTTTGGTTTTTGGATAGGAGACCGCCTGGGAACACCAGGTGCTGTAGGCTTGGGAGAAGGACCTAGCAACCCACTCCCAAAAACAATCAGCCATTGAAAACCCTACGAATACCACAGAAGCACTAACAAAAGTGTTTTGTCTGTTGTATGTAGGGTCTTTGTGAGTTGGACATTGACTTTGGCACTTAACAACAACCACCCTTAAACAGTATATCATTACAATTATTACATATAGAGAATGGCTATCTCTCAGCTAAAAGAGCTATGTTAATTTTAGGGTCCTACAACCACTGTCACTTTTGAAAGAAGGAAAAAACAAGTAACTTCTTTTCTTGTGATTTTTTTGTTAATTGTGATCTAGAGATGATTGGTAGGTTTTTGTTTTTGAAATTGCTTCAAAATATGTAGAATAGGTAAGTCAGTTTTATTATTATATTGGTCATTCTAGATAACATGTTGTTGTTGTTGTTAGGTGCCATTGAGTCGGTATCCGACTCATAGCGACCCTCATAGGGTTTTCAATGGCTGACTGTTTCGGGATTGCCTTGGGAGTGGATTGCCAGGTTCTTCTCCCATTTTTGCGGTGCTGGGAATTGAACTCAGGACCTCAGAGACTGCAGTGCAGCTCTCTACCATCTGAGCTAAATCCCAGCCCCCTAGATAACATAGAAACTTCTTTTTTCTTGTTTGTTTTGGCATTACTAAGGGACTGAACCTAGGGCTTCATGCATGCTAGGCAAGTGCTCTACTACTGAGCTATACCTGCAGCCCCTTTTTTTGTTTTTTCTTTTGAGATAGGGTCTCTCTAAATTGCACAGGCTGATTTTGCCCTTGATCTTGCAATCTGCCTGTATCAGCCTCCAGAATCGCTGGGATCACAAGCATGTGCCATGGCGCCTGGTTAGAAACTTCCCTTTTGACCATTATATTTGCATATATATTCAGTGGAAAAAAAGTAGGATGAGATGAAAGACAAGTATTTGATTCCTTTGGATTACATTAAAATGAAGTTTTAAAAATTATTTTTATTACTACTTCATGTTTATCTCATTTTGATAGATCTGATTGTAGTGACCATGTTTATAATATTTCCCTATGACTCACCTTATTTTATTGATTTCAAGGTGCACATTTCTTCACCTTTTAACATCCCCTAAATTGATATGTATCTTGTTTCTATAATTAATTAATTACCTAATTAATTAGTTGTGGCACTTAGTTGAGCCCAGGGCCTTGCACATACTTTTTTCTACCACTGGACTATACTCACAGCCCATTTTTAAGTTTTTTTATTTTGAGATAGGATCTTGCAAAGTTACACCGGCTGCTGCCTACCTCAAATTTGAGATCCTCTTGCCTCAGCTTCCCAAGTTGCTGGGATTACAGGCATATGCCACCACACCTTCTAATTTTTGGCATGTTAGAATCATTGTAGGCTAGGTGGAAATTCAGTTTTCTCTTTTGGAGTATACATAAATTTGTTCATAGTTCATATATCAGTTGAGTGATGTGCATTGTTGATATCACATATATTGAATTTAATTGCTACTTAAAATGTCACCCTAATTGTCAAACACTTTCTTAACATCTTACCATGAAAGTTTAAAAATACAGCATTAAAACATGCAGAATGGATGTCACTGGCTTAAAAGAAAATCTCAAAGACAATAATGAAGTACTCTTTGAAGAAATAAGGTATTTCTAATGCTCTGGATGGTCCACAGGATGAAATTGTGAAGAAAAATTGTGATTAGAAAGGATTCTGTCATTGTGTTATTGGCATTGTTTTTCTTTCTTTGTGATGTTATGGACATATCTTAAAATCATTGGCATCTTAGACTCTTATGAAAATACTTTTTTTTTTCTTTTATTACCCTTTGCTTGATGTATCTGAAGATTTTAGGCAGACAACTTTTAAGTGCAGATAATTGAGTCCTTTTTTAACTTCCATCATCATCAGGATGCTATTTACCTTGAAGAGTGGCTGCATAATGTTATGGGAAAAATAGTGAACCAGGAATTGTTGTTGTTAGGTGCCGTCTAGTGGGTGTCCAACTTATAGCGACCCTGCGTACAACAGGCGAAACACTATTGTCGGTGTTTCTCTGCTTTTCATAGGGTTTTCAGTAGCTGATTGTTTTACTGTATTACTTGGGCCAAATCATGCATTATAAACTGTAAGATTATTATGATGCTTGAATGGAAAACACATGCTAATGTCACAAAAACCATAAGTGCAACTTGTTAAAATGGAAAACTTTTAATTTGCCTGAACAAATTGATTCTGGCAGAAGTAGATATTTAATATGGTAAGATATTTAATGCCTGCAGCCGTTAGCACTGTGGTTTCTGATCCTATCAGATCTCAGAAGCTAAGCAGGGTCGGGCCTGGTTAGTACTTGGATGGGAGACCACCTGGGAACACCAGGTACTGTAGGCTTGGGAGAAGAACTCGGCAACTCACTCCCAAAAATCAATCCACCATTGAAAACCGTATGAATAGCAGAGAAGCACTGACAATAATAGTGTTTTGCCTGTTGTACATAGTGTCGCTATGAGTCAGATACTGGCTTAATGGCACCTAACAACAACATAAAATATTTAATCACTTTATCAAAGCTTTATGATTACCTTTCTAGACATATTTTAATCATATCAGTTTTATGGGACATTGCTGTGGAAATTTGTTTCTACATTTGAATTAAAACCTTTGTGCACAAGAAAGCAAGGAAATAGAGTGAGCGCCCTTTTGCACTACTCTTGTCCAGTCGTATCTGTCATCTCTTAGCCATGCTAATCAGTACTTTATGCTCATATAATGAGAGATTTCATAGAGTATGCTATAGGAAACTGTAGTTGTAATTCACCATACCATGAAGAGTAATGTGGGAGAAGAGAGATGGGATTTAAACAATAAAATAAATGTTAACACTGGTTTTGCCCTATGAATGATGATTCTGGATGACTTTCAATTTCTTTTGAAAAATATTCTAAGACTCAAATTTACATGTCTTTTCTCTTTTTTTTCCCCCTCTTAATCTTTTCAGTGGAAAGTTTTTTCTAAAGGTAGCTTCTCCATGCAGAGGCCCCCTCCATGCTTGGGGGTTGAACCCAGGACTTCTACTTTGCAAGTTCTCTGCCACTGGGCTGCACTAATAGTCCATTTTTTATTTTTCATTTTGAGTCAGAATCTCCCTAAGTTATACAGGCTGCCTCTGGCCTCGAACTTGGCATCCCCTTGGCTCTACATCCTGAATCACTGGGATTACAGTCATGTACTACCACAACTGCCTTGATTTACAAGTCTTTATGACATGTCTTGACTCAAAAAATAATTGACCCTTGAAAATAGATATCAAACTCATAAGTTTAATGTGTTCTTGACTTAGAATTCCGTGTTATTTATTCAGATTCTCTGAGGATGGCAAACCTGTCTTATTTATCTTTGTGTAGTCTTTCACTATATATGTATTGATTTAATTTTATTTTATAAATTGAATTATGTATAATTCAGTTCGTGCATTTTCTAACCTCGTACTGCTTTTGTTGCTACTTTTAAACTTCTGAGAAAATTGGCTTGGTAGAAGGAATCAAGTTAAGGTTTGAAATTACAGAATATATATCCAATTAATTTTAAATACCTTCAGTAATAAGAGGAGAAATGCTATTGTTTTTAATGAGAAGTGTTTATTTATTGAAGAAATTAGAGCTATACAAATTCAAGACATGTAATGAAATTCTACGGAGTTACTAAATATATATTCACAAGTGTGGTAGGGATGATGTATGTACTATTTTTAATTACTCTTTTTACCTTGGAGAATGAATTCCTCTTTATCTTCCCTCCTGTACCATATGAAGAAATAGTGTTTCTCTGAACTTCTGAGAACCCATGTCCTTAAAGAGTTTATAGCCCAAGATGAGGAAGAACCAAAAGACACAGTGTTAGAAAAAAAGCAAAGGAAAGCTGTAGGAAAGGGATATAGCTTAGGTACTGAGTCTATACTATCTGAAGTATTGTAACTCTTATTACTTCATTTTTGGTGTTTATTTTACATAAAATGGTTTCTGTTAAGATTGTCATTGGTTATAATTATATAAAAATATATTGATAATTATGAATTAGTTTTAATAATTTACTTTGTGTTCTAACTAAAGCATTGAAAGAGAACAGCTCAGAAGTCGTACAGCCCTTCCTAATGGGTTGTGGAACCAAGGAGCCGAAGATCACTCAGCTGTGTTTGGCTGCCATTCAGAGACTCATGTCACGTGAAGTTGTGTCTGAGGTAATGTGATGTTTTCTGAACTTCATGTAAGAGTCAAATCAGTAGCTTGCACAGATAAGAATGAAACCTCTGATATTTAATGTAAAATTGTTTTATGAATAGTAATATACTTAAAAAAAGCTTAATTTTAAAATATTGTTAAAATGACTCATTAAATACTCATAAGTAATAAATAAAGATGAAATAGAGTTTATCAAGTCTTTTGTAACCTAAGAAGTCACAGTTCAGTAATGTAGATGGTAACATTAGAAGCAAGCAAATTTTCAATCTTTGAGTAGTTAATATTTATAATTTTTAAAAGGTAGGAAGAATAATAATGACCTCTAGATTATCTGAAGGGCTGGGGTTTAGCTCAGTTGGTAGAGTGCTGCTCTATACTCTCTGAGGACCCAAATTTGATCCCTAGCCCTGCAAAAAATGAGAGAAGGATGTGGCAATCCACTCCTGAAGCAACCCCAAAACAATTAGCCAATGAAAACCCTGTGAGGATTGCTTTGAGTAGGACCTGACTCTAGGGCACCTAACAACAACAGATTATCTGAAGTGATAATATGCTGTTCATTAACTTAGATGTATTATTTATATATAACTTGATGAGATACAAGAAAAATGTTTCTATAAATCTGTATCTTATAGCCAGGCACGGTGGTACACGCTTGTAATCCCAGCGGCTGGGGAGGCAGAGGCAGGGGGATCGCAAGTTGGAGACCAGAGGCAGTCTGCATAACTTAGCAAGACCCTGTCTCAAAAAGTTAAAAAAAAAAAAAAAGGGCTGGAGGTGCAGCTCAGTGGCCCAGCACTTGCAAAGCATGCAAGTGCAAGGCCCTGGGTTCAATCCCCAGTACCGCAAAAAATATATATATATATATATATCTTGCTTTCAAGTTTTCATGTTTTTACCTTAATTTTGTACTTCAGAAAGTACTATAGTAGAAATGGTAAGTTCTTTTGCTCTTATTGTAGTATCCTGAAGAATGTTAAATTTAATTGAGCATACAAAGTGTTGTTAATTTGGGTTGTATTTTGTGTTCTACAACATATTATAAATGAAATATGCTGCATAAGAAACAACAGACTCAGTCAATTTGTATACGTCCGTCTTATTCATACCTAGATGAAAAATGCCCATGTTATTGTAGAAATGGAGCTTTGATTTTGACTAGATATTTAAGAACTAAATACATGCTCTACATCCTGAATCTGCATTTTAAATAAATTTACTCTTTTTGAGAAGAAAATTAATTGACTCTAAATTTCAAATGAGTTGAGTAATATATTTGGACTGTAGATCAAAAAATATGTGTTTTATTACCATAATATTCTCTCTAGGTGAGGTGAAGTGTGTATACCTTTTCTTATATGGGGACCTAAACACCTATTTTTTTTTATTTTTTGACAGTAATTAAAATAATTGTTTTATAGACTGCTGCTGGAAATATAATTAACATGCTTTGGCAACTAATGGAAAATAGTCTTGAAGAACTTAAACTACTTCAAACAGTTCTTGTTCTTTTGACAACCAATACAGTAGTTCATGACGAGGCACTTTCTAAGGTAGGAAACATGTTTGTCAGAATTTATAGATGCTTTTCAGACAGTATTTGAGTAAGCTGACTGCAAAAGGAAAAGCCTGATGCCATTGGAAACAAAAACACCTTCCCTGTAGCTCTTGTGTTGATCAGCATTGTACTTTAATAACCGTTGATGTCTTATTTTCTCCAGAATAAAGTTGAAATTATGTTAAGATGCTTAAGCAAAGCCCCTTGGGTATGGTGATAGGCTTAATTATGAATAGGAAATGGAAGAAGAGGAGAAAAGTAGTAGAAGGGAAGGAATAGAGGAATAGGGAAGAAAGACTGGAAAAAAATGTGTTGTATGGCATTGCCTTGGTTGTTTTAGATTCCCTATAATAGCTCTTCCTTCTCCCCTTTTAAAAATAATTTCACATGTATATGTTAGATAAGCAAAACTGTTAAATTCTGTCTCTGAAGTGGCTAGAAAGGTCTTCTTTGAGTCTTTATACTGGATAAGGCTGCATATATGGTAGCTGTTTCTTATTTCTTTCCCTCTCCTCCTGTCTTTGGAACATATAGCAGTTGTTCTGTTATTTAACTTTTTAAAAAGTTTTTTTTTAACTATGAAATATTTCTAAAGAACAGAAGATACAGAGTAACATAAAGAACAGTCTCTAATTTATTGTCTAAGGAATGGTTTGAATTTACAATAATAGATTTTTTTATAATACACATGCTTTTCTGTTTGTTTTTGCAGTACTTGGTGACTGAACCTAAGGCCTAACACATACTTTGCAAGTGCCCTACAACTGGGCTGCACAGCCAGCCCATTATTTATTTATTTGTTTGTTTGTTTGTGTATTTTATTTAGAGACAGGGTCTCACTAAGTTTTGCACACTACCTCTGGTTTTGAACTTGTGATCCTCCTGCCTCAGTCTCCCGAATTGCTGGGATTAAAGGTGTTTGTCACTGTACCTGGCTATATGCATGCTTTTAAAGATGGATGGCCTATAAAGTAGAGAAGTATGCTGTCAGATTACACTATGTATAGTATCATGAGCATTTCTTTTTTCTAATTATTCATTTAATGTTCTTAGATCATAATGAGATTTTATTTAATTGCAAGTACTTTATTCTTCAAAGGTCCTGTTATGTAAAATATTTATGCATTTTTATATATACTTTTGTTGCATACAGTTCTTGATTTCCAGCTTTCAGATTATTCTTCTGATGTATGTATTTAAATTTTTGTAAAAGATTATCAGTTGACCTACTAAGAAATAAGAACTAATTATAGGATTTATTTTAGTATGTTAGCTAATTGAAGATGAAATATTTGGGAATGAAAAATTAAGTATAAAGAAATAATACAAAATTAAGCAATATGAATGCTTCTGTAATCTACTGTTTTTTCCCAAGGATAACTTACTTTTAAACTTTGTGATGTTGGGGTAGGCAAAGATGCCTTTACATACAAAATTTATGAAACAAAAAAGAATCCCAGAATGGAGGAAAATATTCACAAATATCTGACAAAGGTCATGATTGTAGACTACATAAAGCACTCTTATAGTTCCTTTATAAAACAGAACAACTGAGTAAAAACTGGGCAAATGATTTCAACAGTGACTTCATAAAATAAGATATTCCACTGGTGAACAAGTATACCTGAAAAGATGCTCAGCATTATAACTTATCAATAGACTAGAAATTGAAATCACATGGAGCTATCATTACATATCCATTGGAGTAGTTGAAGCTAAAAATGACTGACCATATCAAGTATTGTTGAAGATGTGAAATAGTTCTGAACAAGATTATAAAGTTGTACATGCACTTTGGGAAACTGGCAGTTTCTTATAAACCTATTGTGCTAAATTTTCATATTGCTGTGACAACATACCCGAGAGAACAACTTAAGGGAGAAAAGATTTATTTTGACTCACAATTTCAGAGGATCTCAGTCCATAGTAGTCAGGAAGGTATGGTCAATCAGGGGCAGAACTACATGACCAGGGAGAACTCGTCACATTGTGGCAGACAGGAGCACAGAGAATCAAGCCAGAACCAGGAGCCTGGGTAAAACTTTCAAAAACCTCTCTCTAGAAGGTCTGCATCTACCCACTGTATCCCACCTCCTAAAGTTCCACAGTCTCCCAAAACAGCGAAACACTTTGGGGATTAGCATTTGAACATGAGCCTTGGAGGACATTTTATTTTATTTTAACTTTTTATTAATATTTTCATTGCAAATATTTATGGGGTAGAGAGTTATAAATCAATTCATATATACAGAGTGCAAGTATCAAATCAAGATTAATACTTCCATCACTAAACATTTTTTTAAAATTTTGATTAGCATGTAATAATTGTACCAATTTATGAAGTATAGTTTGTGTGTGTGTGTATGTGTGTGTGTCTATATATATATATATATATATATATATATATATATATATATATAATTGCTTATAGTGAGATTCATTGTGGGATTTTCATATGGTTGCATCCTGTATTTTGCACTTATTTTCTCCCTCTCTACTCCTTAATTGGGCTGGGATTTAGCTCAGTGGGTAGAGTGCTGCGCTGCAGTCTCTGAGGCCCTGAGTTCAATTCCCAGCACCGCAAAAATGGGAGAAGGGCCTGGCAATCCACTCCCAAGGAAATCCCAAAGCACTCAGCCACTGAAAACCCTGTAAGGGTCGCTATGAGTCGGATACCGACTCGACAGCACCTAACAACAACAACAACAACAACAACTCCTTAATTGCTTCCCATCCTCCTCCTGATTTTCCCATTTACCTTCCTTTCCCATTAGTCCCTTCCACCCTCCTGATAGGTCCCCTTGTATTTTTGGAGGACACTTTAGATTCAAACCATAACATTCTACACCTGGGTCCTAAAGGCTCATGGTCATTGCATAATGCAAAATGTGTTTAATCCATACCCAGGAGGCCCCAAAGTCTTAACAGTTCTAAGATTGCTCAAAAGTCCAACTTTTGCTCAAAACTCCAGAGTCTCTACTGAGACTCGAGGCAATCTCTTAAATGTAAGCCCCTGTAAAAAAACAAAAACAACTTCCAGCCTACTTGCAAAAGACAATGGCACAGAGTACTTCCATACTTCCAACATACAATGGCACAGAGTAAACATTCCCATTCTAAAAGGGAAGAATGAGTTCATATCAAGGAAAGATTGGACCAAAGCAAAACTGAAACCCAGCAGGGAAGATAGACCCTGTATCTCCATTCTGGCATCTAGCACATACAGTGTCATTATCTGGGCTCCAATAGATTTGCACAGCCCTGTCCTTAAGGCCTTATCATTTGCAGGCCACCTGGGCTCTCTGAGGCTGGCTTCAATTGTTGCTGGCGGCTTTGCTGAGCACATGTTCTGTGTTATTGGCACGGAATGATAGACCCCAACATCTTGGGGTTTCCATTGCAGCATAGGCTTCAGCTTCACATCTTCATGCACCATAACCTCATGGACTATTTGCAAGGAACCCAACCCTGGTACACATTGCCTGGCCTCCTAGGCCTTTTTCTCAAACCTTGGTACAAGTGTCCATGATCCTGTTACTCTTAGGTTCTTCATGCCTGCATAAACCAGAACCATGTGGATGATGCCAAGTTCTGCCAGTTCTAACAGTAGCTGTGCCTTGTTGGACTATGACTACAGTGACCTTTGATTGATTGGGCGGCAGACCTTGGGAGAAGAGTTTCTTCTGTGGCCCTTTGCAAGCAAGATGCTCCTGGGGGTGCTGTCTTTTTAAATGAAAGTCTTTCAAATAAGTTTGTAGTTTTATACCCTGGAGCTTTCCATGGGAGAATCTGGCCAATACCTGAGATGCCCTCAAGGCATCCTTCCTGAGGTCTCACTAAGTTGCACAGGCTTCCTCTGGCCTCAAAGTTGGGATCTTCCTGCCTCAGCCTTCTGAGTCACTGGGATTACAGGCATGTGCCACAGCGCCTGGCTAAGAGTGAAATTTTAAAAGGAATATTTTATACTACTTTAGCTAATCTTATTTAGCTATATATTTACTGAGCCATTGAATTATTTTAAAATCTGAGGGTTTTTTTTTTTAGTTTTATTAAAGGGTGGGACTTTTAATATCTCTGATTGAAACAAATTATTTAATTTGAAGTTATTTCTGAAAAAGTTATCAGCCATGCTCTTCAATTTTATTTCACATTAAATGAAAATTATTTTTTAGGCAATTGTCCTTTGTTTTCGACTACACTTCACAAAAGATAACATTACAAATAATACAGCTGCTGCTACTGTGCGACAAGTTGTGACTGTTGTGTTTGAGAGAATGGTTGCTGAAGATGAAAGACACAGAGGTAAAGTGCTTTTGGTTTTTACAGGCATGATTTTATTTTAATTAATTTTCAACCTTTGCCCTTTGAATTGTTATTGCCATCAAGCCAGTGTCCCACTGACTGGTAGTAACCCTATGTACAACGGGTGGTCTCCCATCCAAGTACTAACCATGCCTGACCCTGCTTAGCTTCTGAGATCTGACAGGATGGGATGCCACAGTGGTACAGCTGCAGGTACCTTGTGAATTAGGAATACATAAAAACTAGAAAATTTTTAAAAATATATTTATTTTGGAGCTGTGCGTGCTAGGGCACACCTGTAATCCCAGCACTTGGGAGGCTGAGGCAGGAGGATTGTGAGTTTGAGGCCAACCTGGGCTAAATAGTGAGACCTTGTCTAAAAAAAAGTTGCACACGCACACACACACACACATGAGGGTGGACTTCACTCTTGAGTTTTTTGCCTATGCCTGTTAACATTTATTAATCAAAACTACCTTTTTCCTTCTTTTTTTCTTTCTCTTTCTTCCTTTTTTTTCCCTGCATAGTACTTGGAGAATGAACCCAGGGTTTCATGCATCTTAGAAGTGCTCCACCACTGAGCTGCACCCCTAGCCTCTCTTTTATTTTTGAGACATGGTCTCACTAAGTTATGTGGGCTTCCTTGGAACTGAAACCAGTGATCTTTCTGTTTTAGCCTCCCAAGTTGCTAGGAATGCACTAGCACACATAGCTGCAAAATTAATATGGTTTTTAAGATTTTCTAGTTTTTATATATTTCTAGAGTGCCATGGCGCCCAGCAAAAAATACTCATATAACATAAAGATTAATCTTTAATATTTTTATTAAATATCTTTATTATAATTTAAAGTCTTTTTCTTTGTCATTTAAAAAAATCTTAAAAACTTAGAAACAGCCAGGTGGCTGTAGTGCATCCCTCTAATCCCATCAATTTGGGAAGCGGAGGCAGGAAGATCACAAGTTCAATGCCAGAGGCAGCCCATGCAACTGAATGAAATCTGTCTGAAGACAAAAATAAAAAAGGGTTGGGTGTACAGCTCAGTGGTAGAGCACTTGCCTATCGTGTATGAGGACTTGGGTTCGACTCTCTAGTACTACTTAAAAAAACCAAAACCAAAAACTTAGAAACATACCCTTTCAGAGAGCTGACAGCTATTTTCTGTTTCAACATGTTATAATTTCTGTAATGTGATAAAATTTAACTATATAATTATAAGCGTTTTCATTTATGTTTATTGAATGAAAATAATTTTTTCTCCATGATCTAAAAGATCACACGATGCTATAGTCATGAACAAAGTGTTTTTTGTAGTCAAGAAAGAAGACAATTTACTTTTTTGTGTTTTATTTTTATTTTTTGCAGTCCTGGGGTGTAGAGCCCAGGGACTCACACATGTTAGGCAAACATTCTACCCACTGAGCTGCACCCAAGTCCTTTTTTATTTTTTATTTGAAACAGGATCTTATTAAATTGGGCAGGCTGCCTCTGGCCTCAAACTCAAGATCCTCTTGCCTTAGCCTCCCAAGTCACTGGGATTATAGGTGTGTGCCATAGTGCCTAGCAAATTTTAACTATTTTCTCATTGCATAGTTTGTTTTTTTCCCTAAGCTCTTGATATTATATAATCCTTCATTTAACTTGATGTATGTTTCTAAGCTGGTAAAAATTACAGGGAAGTAATGGTAATTGTGTCTGCCCTAATAATTACTTTACCTTTCTAAAAATTGAGTATTCATTAGGTTTTTCATGTTTAATTCAGCCATTCTGTTGGTATATTCTCACTGAGTTTGGTATATGATTTTCCTATATTTTTCTTTGGGAAAAAATGCAAGTGGAATCCTAGTAGTTTGAATATTTCTTTAGTAGAGAATTATTTTAAATTACATTATGTAAAATAGAGCAGTTTTCTAGTTTGTCTTATACATTTATAATGTCAATATAATTACAGGATTGGTAGTTTTAGTTATGTGTCTCTGAAGGCTACTATACATTTAGAATTCATCAGGTGGAACACACGAAACCAAATTGGCTACATTTGTGGAAAGAGACAATGGAAAACCTCCATGTCAGAAGTCAGACCATCAGCTGCTCTTATGCAGGTTCAAACTGAAATTGAAGAAAATTAGAACAAGTGTACGAGAGCCAAGGTATGACTTTGAGTATATCCCTCCTGAGTTCAGAGACCATCTCAAGAACAGATTTGATATGTTAGACACTAATGATCAAAACCCAGACAAGTTGTAGCCTGACATCAAAGACATCATTCATTATGAAAGAAAAAGATTATTAAAAAGACAAAAAAAAAGCCAAATTCCATATTAGAAGAGACTCTGAAACTTGCCCTTAAACATTGAGTAGCTAAAGTAAAAGGAAGACATGACAAGGTTAAAAAACTAAACAGAAGATTTTAAAAGTCATCTCAAGAAGACAAAATCAAATATTGTAATGACATGTGCAAAGAGCTGAAGATAAAAAAGGTGCTCTGGTTTTCTCGAGCTTAAAGAATTGAAGAAAAATTCAAGTCTTGAGTGGCAACGATGAAGGATTTTACAAGAAAAATATTAAATGACACAGGAGACATCAAAAGATGAAAGGAATATAGTCGTTATACTCAAAAGAAGGGGTGGATAATCAACCATTTCAAAAGGTTACATATGACCACGAACCAATGGTACTGAAGGAAGTGGTAGAGGCTGCCTTGAAGAAATTAGTGAAATATAAGGCTCCAGAATATCAACTGAGATGTTTCAACAAACAGATGCAGCACTGGAGGCACTCACTTGTTTATGACAAGATATTTAGAAAACAGCTACTTGGCCAACTGACTAGAAGAGATCCATGTTTGTGTTTATTCCCAAGAAAGAGGATCCAATTGAGTGTGGAAATTATTGAATAATATTAACCTCACACACAGGTAAAATTTTGCTAAAGATCATTCAAAGCCAACTGATGCAGTATGTTGACAGGGAACTACCAGAAAATCAACCCAGATTCAGAAGAAGACATGGAACAAGGAACATCATTGCTGACATCAGATGGCTATTGGCTGAAAGCATTGAATATCAGAAAGATGTCTTTGTTTTTTTTATTGACTGTGCAAAGGCATTTGACTGTGTAGATCACAACAAATTATGGATAACATTACAAAGAATGGGAATATCAAAACACTTAATTGTACTCATGGGGAATCTGTACATCGACCAGGAGGCATTCATTCGAACAGAACAAGGAAACACTGGTTGGTTTAAAGTCAAGAAAGGTATGTGTCAGAGCTCTGTCCTGTTCTTCAATCTCTGTGCTGAGCAAATAAACCAAGAAGCTAGAGAACATGGCTTCAAGATGACAGGAAGACTCATTAACAACCTGCATTATGTAGGTGACACACTTCTGCTTGCTGAAAGGGAAGAGAATTTGAAACATTTCCAGGTTAAGATCAAAGAACACAGCCTTCAGTATTGATTACACCTCAACATCAACAAAGCAAAAAGCTTTACAAGTGGGTCAGTACGCAACTTCATGATGAAGGGAGAAAAGATTAAGGTTGTCCAAGATTTTGAATTACTTCTACAATCAACACCCATGGAAGCAGCAATCAAGAAATCAAAGGACACTTTGCATTGGGAAAAGCTGTTGCAAAAGACCTCTTTAAAGTGTTGAAAAGTAAAGACGTCACATTGAAGATGAAGTTGCACTTGTTCATTCCGTGATATTTCCAGTGGCATTCTATGCTTATGAAAGCTGGATGTTGAATAAGGAAACAGGAGAAGAATTGATGCTTTTGAATTATGGTGCTGGAGACAAATACTGACTATACCATGGACTGTCAAAAGAACCAACAGATCTGTCCTAGAACATGTGCAACCACAGTGCTCCTTGGAAGCAAGGGTGACTAGACTGCATCTTACATATTTTGGATATGCCAGGAGGGAGCAATCCCTGGAGAAGGACATGATGTTTGCGGTAATGGCAGGTCCAGTAAGACAAGGAAGTCCCTCAACTAGATGGATTGACACAGTGTCTGCAACAAGGAGCTTAAACATAAAAAACATCATGTCCATGACACAGTGTTGGGTAGTGTTTTGTTCTTTTGCACTTAAAGAGTCACTATAAGTCAGACCAGACTCAATGGCACCTAACTACAGCAAGTAAGGTTAAAGATATTTGTAACCTCTTTGTTTTCAAGTAGTTATTAAATCAACATTTATTCAAAAGAGGCTGTTATAATTTATAGAGAACAATATTCTTTTTATTAGTAAATGAAATGCTGAGTTGGGAAATAGCACTCTAGCTGACTAGTGAATACTCATAACTGACAGTAATAGTGGCACATCAAGGAGTTCATTCATTTGAAGATGGTGAAATGACAGGAATTAATGATATAGTGAATTTTTATGTTTACTTGATATTTAAAACACAATGAAAGGTCATTGAATTTCACTGGTAGGATAAAGGGACTGAAGAATAAGAGACTATGAAAATCAAATGCATTGGCAAAGATACTAAGCTTATTAAAGTGAATGTAAGATAAAAGTGATTTTTGTGTCCTTTTAAAATAAAAATAGATCCTCATTTTTACAATTTGAAGACATAAAATTATAAAAGCTATAGAAACAACTATATATTTTTAAAAGAATCTATGATTTATTAAAGGCCATTATGAGCTCCTAAAACCTATGATATATTGATTGCAGATATCATAGAGCAACCAGTCCTGGCCCAAGGAAATAGTAACAGAAGATCTGTCAGTACCCTCAAGCCTTGTGCTAAAGATGCATATATGCTCTTCCAGGTATTTGAGAAAAAATAATTTTTATTATGAAACATAGTTTTGTGTGGATTTTTTATTTTAGAATTATATGTCCTATTTAATTTTGTAATATAAAAAATTAAATATCAAAAATTGTACTAAAGTAGTTCTAAAAGATTGAAGAACAACTTCTACATTTACTGTGTAGTTTTTTAACATGATAAAATGTTATGACT
>VMDO01006240.1:58401-102657 GCA_007922755.1 Pedetes capensis | reverse complement strand
AGAAAAAATAGAATAAAATATAAAATTCCAGACCTCACGCATAGACTCTCCCCCATTAACAACTCTTGCAGTCAGGTGCAGTGAAGGACACCTGGAATCCCTGTGACTTGCGGGATGGGGGCAGGAGGGTCTCAAGCCCAAAATCTGTGCAGCCCAACAAGAGCCTATCTCAAAAAGCAAAAAATGTATGGGCTGGGGCTACAGAGTGTCAGTCCAGCTTCCACAAAGGAAGCAGGCTCAAGACCCTGTTAACAGTAAAAACATATTATCTTGAGGATGGAGCCTGAACTAATTATTACACCCAGTTCAACCAAGTGGATTTGATAATGCCTGGTGCAATGTTCCCAATAGAGCTCAGGGTGGCAGTATTTCCATACAATCCGCAGTAACCATCGGTCTTATTGGGTCCATATAGCCAAGCTCTTCATAACAATCTGGATTTAATTGGGGCCCCGAGTGCCCAAAGAGACTGTTCCACGAAACACTCCACGACTACTGTACTGTTCGAGAGGCAGTGGAACCTGTGGGGTCTTCCCTGAAGTTTTCCCTGTCCCACGTAGATCGGGCGCCAATTCCCCAAATCAGAGATTTTGTCCCCACAGCCTTGTCGTGTGCTGCGGTCGCGCTTGGAACTTCTCCGCCATCAGCGAGCTGCGCCGCCAGTTTCCGCCGAAAAGGAGCTCCCCGGCCACGCGCGACTTAGCCGCCTCCACAAGCCCCAGACCTCTCCGCAGTACAGTGGGGTGATTTGGGCTCACCTCTGATGTGTGTGGGATCCGGGTATATGTGTACCCAAATTTCTGTGGAGTTCAAGACCGTAGTCCTAACCCACCGCAACAGAAGGGAGGAAGCCGCGTCTCAGCTTTAGATGGATCGCTGGCACCGGCTTCCCCCGTTCGCTCCGCAGCCGCTATGGAGGGGGTTTTCAATGCTGGGTTGATTCAGGAGTGGGTTACCAGGTCCTTCTTCCCAGCCTGCAGCACCTGGTAGTCCCAGGTGCTCTCCCATCCAAGACCTAGCCAGGCTGACCCTGCTTAGCTTCTGAGATCAGGGAGGATCAGATGCCAGGGTGCTACGGCTGCAGACAACTGAGTACTAGAGAGACCAAATCTATGACCATCTGTGGCTGCACATAGACCCTCATAGGTTGAACATATTATTTTTTACTTTGCTTTACTTGGCTCATTCTGCTTTTCTATTCCTAATTTTTTCTAAAGTAACTTTAATTTACTTAATCTTTCTAGACTTTATGGTTCATTATAATTTTATTTAAAGCCATACTAGAGTAAGGTGGGATATAAATGATGTTTTTGTATTTTAATTGTACATATTTATGGGATAGAGTGATGATTCATTTCATATGTCAGGATTTTTGACACTTCCATCTCCTTAAATATTTTACAAAAGAAAATTTTTATTCACATGCAATGATAATTATACATATTTATGAGGTACAGTATGGCTTTTGTTTTTATTTGCATACAATATAGTGAAATTCATTATGGGATTTTCATAAAAGTGCACCTTGTATCTTGCACTTGTTTTCTCCCTCTTTACCCCACTATGTTGCTCTCCCTCCCTCTTCTTCTAGTCCCCTCCTGGGACTCCTTACATTCTCCAATCTTAGATATATACAATTGTGTGATTGTGTAGAAATATACACACATATCCTTGTGTGTGTGCATGTGTGTGTATGTGTGTTTGCTTTAAGGTAGATCTAGCTTCCACATAGGACTGAAAATATGTGGTATTTCTCTTTTTGAGTATGCATTATTTAAAATGATAATCTCCAGTTCCATCCATTTTGCTGCAAATTACATAATTTCATTCTTCATTACTGCTGAATAATATTCCACTGTGTATATACATCACATTTTTTAAATCCAACCATCTGTTGGTAAACATCTGTGTTGATTCCTACTCCTGCAATTATGAAGAGAGCTGCAATAAATGTGAAAGTGCAGGTGTCCCTGTGGTCACCCCTGATGACTTATCTCCCTTTGGGTAAATATCCAGGAATGGTACAATTGGATCATATGGTAGTTTTATTTCTAATTTCCTGAGGAACCTCCATTCTGAGTTCCATACTGGCTATACTAATTTACTGTCCTACAAGCAGCTTAAAAGGGTTCCTGTTTCCCCCCTGACAGCCTCACCAGCATTTTTGTGGGTTTTGTTTGGTTGATGCTAACCATTCTGACTAGAGTGAGATGGAATAAATTTGGATTTGCATTTCCCTGATACCTAAGGACATTAGATAGTTTTTCATATGTTTAGTGGCCATTTGTATTTCTTCTTTTGAGAACTGACTGGTTCCATTGCCCATTTGTTTACTGGATTATTTGTTACTTTGGTGTTTAACTTTTTGAGTTCTTTTTATATTCTAGATATTAATATCCTGTTAGATGTATATGATGCAAAGACTTTCTCCTACTCTGTGGGCTCTCCTTTTATTTTATTGTTTTCTTTGCTGTGCAAAACCTTTTAAATTTTATGTAATACCATTTGTTATTTCTTGGGGCTATTTCCTGGGCTAATTAAGAAAGTATCAGCCTATGCCTATGTGCCAAAGTATGTTTTCTACATTTGTTTCTAGTCGTGTCAAGGTTTCAGGTTTTATATTGAGATCTCTGATCCATTTTGAATTTATTTTCATGCATAGTGAGAGAGATGGGTCTACTTCCATTCTTTACATTTGGATATCCAGTTTTCCTGGCATCATTTGTTGCTATCTTTTCTCCAGTGTGTGCATTGGTCACCTTTGTCACAGATCAGGTGGCTATACCTATGTGTGTTTATTTCTGGATTTTCTATTCTGTTACATTGATCTTCATACCTTCTTTTGTGCCAGTACCAACCTGTTTTTGTTACTATAGCCCTGTAATATAGTTTGATGTCATGTATTGTGATGCCTCCTGTACTGCTTTTGCTGTTTAGGATTGTTTTTGACTATACGCAGTCTTTTGTGCTTCAATAAAACTTTTAGTATTTTTTTTATATTTCTGCAAAGTATATCTTTGGAATTTTGATGGAGATTGCATTGAATCTGTAGATTACTTTTAGTAGTATAGCCATTTTCATAGTATTAATTCTGATCCACAAGCAAGAGAGATCTCTCTATCTTCTAATGTCTTCTTTAATTTTGTTAGTGTTTTGAAGTTTTCATTGCAGAGGTCTTTAGGATATTTGGTTATATCAATTCCAAGATATTTCATTTTTGCTTAGATATTATGAATGAGATTGTCATTTTGATTTCTTATTCTTTTGTTCGTTATTGGTGTACAAGAAGGCTACTGGTTTTTGAATGTTAACTTTATATCCTGCTACTTTTCTGAATTAGATCTAAGAGATTTCTAGTGGAGTGTTTAGAGTCTATTAAGTATAGAATAATGTCATCTACAAATAGTGATCATTTGACCTCTTCTTTCCCTGTTTGCATTCCTTATATTTCTTTCTCTTGCCTTATTGTTCTGGCTAGGACTTTAATCACTATATTTAATAAAAATGGAGAGAGTAGAAACCCTTATTTTGTCCTTGATTTTAGGGGAAATGCTCTCAGTTTTTCCCCATTTAGTATAACTTTGGCTATAGGTTTGTAACATATAACCTTTATGATGTTAGGGTATTTTCCTTCTATTTCAAGTTTCTTCAGGACTTTTCATGAAGAGATGTTGAACTTTAAAGATTTTTTTCTGTGTCTATTTAGATAAACATGTGATTTCTGTCACCAAGTCTATTAATGTGTTGTATTACATTTATTGAATTGTGTATGTTGGACCAGCATTGCATCTGTGGAATGAAGCCGACTTGGTTGTGGTGTATGATCTTTTTTGCATGATGCTGTATTCAGTTTGCAATTATTTTATTGAGGATTTTAGTGTTTATGTTCATCAAAGAAATTTATCCATAGTTTTCTTTTTTTATTGTGTCCTTATCTAGTTTTGGTATCAGGGTGATGGTGGCTTCATGTATTCTGAATATTGACAATATGTTAGCCATTGTGTTACATACTGGATGCAAAGATAAAGACAGGGCAATAGGCTTCAGGTAGCTCTCAGTCTTGCAAATTATATTAATGTTTTAATAAATAATGTAATATAATGTGTGGATGTAGAGATCTATAGCCTCAATGAGTAAGTAAGCCTTAAGTTCGGACTTGAAGAATGAAGAGTTCTGTTGCTAATGTCAGGAGGAAGGCTTTCACACTGCCACAGTGTAATGTCTTGAGAAGACATAGGAAAGGGCCAGAATTGTGAAGGGCATAACATGCCAAGAAAAGAAAGCTTGACATTCATTCTAGATATAATACAAAACCTGAAAGAATTATAAATGGAAGAGTAACATGGTCAGATTTGCATTTCACAAGTCATTTAGGTAGTAACAGGAAAGGTTATTAGGAATGGGGACAGATAAGCCATTTGGGAGGCCATAGCAAAGGTGTAGGCAGTATTGAAAGTATAGGCAGAAAACAAGAGTAAACCTCCTATAAAGACATTGATTGAAGTATATCTATACAATCCTTAAAGAATCAACTGACATTATCTCTTATAAGAAAAGATGGTCCAATATTTCTCAAAGAGTGGCTCCTCATACCTGCATCATATGCAGATTCCTAAGTCCCACCATCTTGAATCTAAATTAATAAGCATGAGGTACAGAAATCTGCACAATTAACAAGTATCTCAGAAGAGTCTCATGCCCAACATGTTTGTGAAGCAGTAACTTCAATGAAAACCCCCAAAAGTTCTGTGCTGACATATCATAGCTCACTTTCCAACCACACAGAAAAGAAAAGTTTGAGTTTATGGTGGCTAAATGAAAAAGAAGTCTAGCTGTGTGGGACTCAACATACCAGTGTTCTCCCCAGAAAGTCCCAGCTGACGGACAAGGATTTAGAACATTCAGCCTTTACCTAATTGCACTGAGATAAAATGCAATCAGCTTACAGTGAGAGATACCATAAAAATTAATAAATAGCCCTAAGAATTTGTTGTTTGTCTCTTGCAATGAAGTCTTTGAAGACACTGTTGATTTAGAAGATGTATTCTCTTGGCAAGGCTGCCAAGAGATAATTCTTCCCTTTGTAGTAATTGTCCATCTTATGAACAATTAGTTTTCAATTATTCTTGGAGTAAATGAATTGCTTACCTAATCAGATTTCTAACAGTATATTGACCAATAGAACATCTGAAGTCCATTCTGTGCTTATTGCCACCAAATGCCTAAGATTTAAGGGTGTGCTTTCTTTGAGTTAGCTTTTGTCCTGTGTTTTATGATCCTACGTTTATTTTATTCTTGTCTTTTTCACCTACTTCCAATTTATGTTATCTTTCTATCTTTATAGATCCTTTCAAACAACTTTGTAATACTTTCTGGAACAAAGCATGTTCTAAGCAGATAGGTGAGTAGGTAAAAAGATAAATCCTTATCATTCTTATATTCCTTGGCTATAAATGAAGAATTCAGTCTAGGTGATCACTAATGTATTGTCTAGCTGAAAGCTAAAATTCTTGCATAAGTTTTGATATAACAATGAAACTTTCTCTTAAACATATCATATTTCTGATGTGTTATTGTAACACTTTTCTAACCAAGAGCTTAGTCATAAAAATGAAAAAAATATCAATGTCAAAAAGCATTTATATCCAGAAAATGCAATTGCTTTTCACTCCATCTGTTTTTAGGATAAAGTTTTACGATGTTATAAAACCAATAGAAAAAAAAATACTGTCAGCTTTGAAAAAAAAAAACTCTACTTATATTTTAACCAACTTTGTTTATTCTTCAGTCTTCTACTGGGTTTGGATTTGTTTTGTTTTTTAATCTTGTTGTTCCACTTATTCCTTTCTCCAATAGACAGAGACATAAATTTTGTTTGGAGACAATAACTACAAAGTTTTGACTTTCAAATTTTAACACTAGTAAGATATTATGAATGTATTTAATGCCATTGAATTATATGCTTATGAATTATTAAAGCTATATTGTGTCATATTTTACCTTTATTATAAAGAAAAAATAACAATGACAACCTCCAGAAGTTGCTACCTTTATTCCTGACCCCACACATTAATACTTTTGTACTATTCTTTTATAACCATTCTTGAGCATATTCATGAAACTATAAAATTGTAGAGTTGATTTATAGATCCCAGTCTCCTTTCAGGAATACTGCCACTTAAAGAAATATGATTAACAGTTAACAAAACATATCTGTCACTGAAATACCAAGGAGCCATTGTTGTCTCCTAAAAAATGCATAAAGTTTCCTATATTTATTATCCTTAACTAATTTGGAAATATTTTAGAGTTTTCTGCCTACAATATGCCTTCCTTTCAAAATATGCCAATAAACATCATCCTTGCCTAAATAGTATAGCAAGTGTTTTTCAACACCTCTGTCCAAACATAAGATCTAATTACATTCCCTAAGAACACATATCATTTCTTTTTCCTCAAAAGAAAAAATTCACATATATCTACCTAGAGATAGACAGAGGCTGAGATAACTGTTACTGCCAGATTGAAAAGCTGATTTTGTAGGGACAGGAAACATCAAAATACAACTTAAAGAGGAGATAGAAAGGAGAGAATTTAACTTAATCTTTATAAAGACTGCCATATTCTCATAAGGAATTTGAAACAGAAAATCCCATTGAATTCTCATTCTCCAGCCTCAACAAAAACACTAGCATTTGAGACAAAGGCTTGCACATTTCTCTCTCCCTTCTTTTTCCTACTTACTTTAATTTTAATATCATGCCCAGGCTCTAAATTGTTGGTTCTATGTCTTTCTTTCTGGCCCTACATTTGATCTCTCCTGATATGACATTGGAACCTTCTCTGTAACACAGGGAGAGATCAGAATGAAGCCCCATCACCTGCTTCCTGGGGACATCCAAAGGGTGAGTGCACTGCCAAGTCCACCTGCCATGGAGTCCCCCAGGTAGGCTATTCTTCATGGGTACACTGTGACAGACATAGACTCTGGCCCAAATGACATCTACCTTAGGGGAAAAGGGAGAACCAGCCCTTTTCTACATCTGAAATAAACCTTGTTCTAATGGAATATTTTGAGAAAACATAAAACTAGGAGTAGCAGCCACATGTCTCACAGTCCACATCACAGTGTATTCAAAGATAATGGAAATGTTTGCAGACTTGACATTGGTCCATTCCAAGTGAGCTGGTACATGCACACAGAGTGGGAAGAGGCTCTTTCTAGGAAACAAGCACACAAGAAACCCTGTGTCCACATTATCAATCCTTCCCCTGGCCTTTCATGAGCACTGCTGAAACAGCTCCCACCCTTCATTTTATCCCTGAGCTGTCTCTTGGCCCAGTTTTGAGATGTAAAGAATGTAGGCACTTTAAAAACTCTCAACCTAAACTTTGAAGAAATTTCCTAGCTGTCAAACTTTACTTTATCAAGTATCACAAAGACTTCATTTCCTGTAACTGACGGTTATTAAGAGGTCTTTGTATTAAAGCAAATACCCAAAAAAAAGGAAAAAAAGAGCACTAATAGATTTGAAAAGATTCTCTAATAACAGCCTTTCAAAGTCTTTTTAAAGTCTTTTCTTGAAACAATCTTTAATCCATACAATTTTAATTCAGCATCAAAATAGCAATTAAAAATGGTCACAAATGGGAAAGATAGGATAAGTCATATTGCTACAAATATTCATTGTTTCTCCTTTTTAATATTTGTGAGTTACAAGTTTGAACATAATAACTTAATGCCTTTTAAACTGTTATCTAAATGTCATGTTCCTTTTTAAATTATACCCTCTCTTCGTCCTAATGAGTCATGTGTCCATTACTGTTAAACCCACAGCTCTGATTTCAGGTTAAAGAACAGCACACTACTGATTTATATTTCCTTATGCCCCATTAAATTATTTTTGCTGTGTTCATTCAAACTTCCAAACGTGTTTTTCATTTAATATATAGTGATTTATACAGCTAAAAAGTGAGCCAGTATGTTAAACTAAAATGTTATGCTTTATTTCAGAATGTACAGAATTCATCTTCCTCATCCTCATAAGGCTATGACTAGTATAGTGCCTGAAACATGCTTGGCATTTAATAAGAGTTCGTTTGAATGAAGAAAAAAAATAGTTTTGGACAGAATTGATTCATCTGTACTTCTAAGCTAATAAGTTGTGATCATGACACTGTTTTTCAGTCCTGCATACAAAGAACTCAAAATTTCTAGGACTGTTCATTTGTTACTCATTTTGCTCCTTCTGGCTTCTGTGCTCCTTTGCAGATTTTATTTTAACTGCCACATAATAATTGTACATATTTGTGGAATATATTGTGATAATTTAATACATGTATATAATATGCAGTAATCAAATCAGAGTAATTAGCATTTTGGATTGAGAACCTTAGAACTCCTCTATGCTTGTTATTTTGAGAAAAATAGTAACTTGCTATAAACTTTAGTCATTGTACTTGAGTACAGAGCACTATGGCTCATTCTTTGTAGGTAACTATTTTGGTACCTACTATTTAGCTTCTCCCTACTCACATATACCCATTTTTTTCTAGCTTCTAATGACCACTATTGTACTCTCTGTTTTTGTTTTTCTGTACCTGGCTTATTTCACTTAACATAATGCCTTCAAGTTCCATTCATGTTGCCACAAATGACAGGATTCCACTTCTCTTTATGGCTGATATTGTATATACCTACATACAACATTTTCTTTATCCACTCATGGACACTTTGGTTCATTCCATATGTTAACTATTTTGAATAGAGTTCAGATAAACATGGGAGTGTAGGTATCTCTGCTACTGTTCACTTCCTTTGAATGTATATCCAATAGTGGGATTGCTGGATTCTTTATATTTTTAAGAAAACATATTTCCTCAGTCTAACATTGCATGCATTATAAAGAAAATATCTGTTTAATAAAAGTTTTGTAGGTGAAAAAAGAAAAATAATCTGTCAAAGTAAATGCACAAGTCAATTTTCTGGTGTATCCTGATCATGGAAATGTTAAAATTAAAAAGCCTATATCTTGGAACCAAGTGAATGGAGTATAATGGTAGTGACTTGTCTTGCTATTATGATTTATCTTTGTGTTATTTCCCAGCTTATGATAGAAACTTAAAATAGGATGTGTAATTGATGTTATGGTGCATTTCCATACCTCTGATTCTATTTGGAGGAAGTCTCTGGGCAGCATTAGATCAGAGGAGTTGTATCTTCCAGTGGCCATTATACTGTAGATTCCTGAAAACAAGAAATGGCAAACATCTCATGTCACAAGGTAAACGGTGATACTTTTAATCAAGCATAGATACAAAGGATACCTTGAAAGAATGAACCTTGGAATGTGTATGCTGAAATTTATAGAATGGAAATGTTTTCATCTAGTAATTATGGAATAATTTAAATTTAAATTTGTTCATATTTCTCCTTCCTTACAGAGCCTAGTCTGAATGATTCTGTTTTGAAAACCTAAAAGGTTCAAGCAATCACCAGGCTTATAAAGGCTGCTAAAAATAGCCTGAGTGAACAATAAGTGGTAAAGGAAAACAGAAAAGAAAAGGGAAGCAAAGGTTAAACACAATCAAAAGTTCTTGAGAATTCTTGGATATCCAAATCACCAATTTCTTCTTGTCCAATGTAAAATGCCCACCCTGCATTTCTTTCCAGAATTTAAATGCGTGAAGATAAATATCTTAATAAGGCACACCAACAAAGCACAAATTCTGTCACTGAGTCTCCTAAACAAAATGCTTGATTATGCTCATATGATTTTTAATTCAACTCAATTCTTCCTGGTCATTTAATGCACTTCTGAGTTGTTTCTCCCTAATAAGAGTTTTCATATGACCAGGAAATGCAACTTAATTTCAGTTCTTGTCTAAAAAGAAATCAAAAGGGAAGATAAACATGATCTTGCAAATAAATTAATTTAATATATTTCAAACTCTCATCTCAATGATATAAGGCTGCCACTATTTTTACTTGTAAACATGAACTAGCAAAAGAAATTATACAGCAGTTGGAAAGACCAGATATATTTTAACTACCATGATATATTTATTTAATGTCATTGTTTATATGTCAAAGTAATTAATTAGAATAGTTATGTTTGGAGTAAAAATAATTCTCAAATGCTTACCTACCATAAACATAGCAACATGTGAAAAGTGATCATAGTTACATTAGGATAATTCCTAAATTTTTATTCCAATTAATGGTTTTTGTAACACAAAAGTCAAAGGTGATGGGTTTTTTGTGAGCAGAGCTCTGATTTCACAATGAAAGTACTTAGTGCACCAATGGGAAATTTACATATTGATGTAAATATAAATTAGCTGAAGATCACTTAATCCATTCCCTAAGTTTCTATGTAAGGGACACACACAAAAAATTATCTGGGTGCTGTTATTAAAAATATCTAGTAGAGATTCCACTTCCATGATTACTTCAAGAGACTAATTTCTTCAAAATGTTAAAGTCAAATAATTCCTAGTCTTAGCTAATCTAAATTTCTTCTGAAATATTAGGAGCCCAACAAGTAAAATTTCTTGACAATGTATTTACTGTTTTTAATATGTTCCAAAATAGATGTGATATGAATAAGAAAGCATTTTTCTTATTCATAGTTTCTAAGTTTCTAGTTTCTAAGTTGCATTAGTTTCTAAGAAAGTATATGTGATTACATTCTCTCTATATCTTATATGTGATCACCTGAGTATGCACAAATGCATATTTGTAAACCATGTCTATGTTTTGGTTTCTACATGGAGTTTTCTACTATGAAATAATTTTCTGCATGACTTGAGTCACATCTAAACTAAATACATACCATAAATTTTTCCCATCCCCATGTTCCACCTTACCAATAGAGAAATGTTTTTAATATTCACATAAACATAAATAAAATTATATGAAAACTTCTCTCTTAAGATGCAATTGAACTGCTCCACCACATAAATTTTGTTTTACATTGAATTTTATGTTTACGTAGCTAAGCTTCCAACAATTATGTTTTGATAATTTACTATTTCTGTACTTAATTCTATAATAAAACCATGTTTTCTCTTGTGATGGGAATTTATTAGTTATTTTAATGCTTTTATTCTTAGTTCATTGTTTTTAATAAATAATTTCTTTCTTTTAACTTCTTTTGAAAATATTTTGCTTTATTTCCTCAAAATCTCAAGAACATTTCAGAGGAGAAGGTAAAGATCAGTAACCACTTGAGGTAGTGAAATATATCAAGTATAAACCTGTGGGGCAATTGGTGATACTTACATTCACCTACACAATTTATTTGAGAAGCTTCACAGAAACATTAAAATAGTATACATGCAAAGTTCTAGAATAAAATTCTACAAAGGTTGATAGGAGTGATGTTATTGCTTGCATGGGTTACTTTTTAAAACTCTGTGAAGTTTGATTGCCTGCAGTCATACCATTGTGGTGTCCGATCCCATCAGATTTCAGAAGCTAAGCAGGGTTGGACTTGGTTAGTACTTGGATGGGAGATCATCTGGGAACACCAGATGCTGCAAGCTTGGGAGAAGGACTCGGCAACCTACTCCCAAAAAACAATTGGCCATTGAAAACCCTATGAGTAGCAGAGAAGCACTAACAATAGTGTTCTGTCTGTTGTACAAAGGGTCGCTATGAGTGGGACACTGACTCTACAGCACCTAATAATAACAACAACATGAAGTTTGATAAAAAGTGATCTTAGAACTTATATTAGTTACTTTTGAGTCACTGTGAGAAACACCTACAAAAATAATGTAAGGGAGGAAAGATTTATTTTGGCTGTGGGTTTCAGAGGTTTCAGTCCATCATAGTAGGAAGGGCATGGTGGAACAGAACAACTCACATCATAGCTACCAAGAAGCAGAGAAACAGAACGCCTGTGCTTGCTGACTTTCTCTTTTTTCCCCTTTTATTCCATCTGGGTCTTCAGCCTAGGCATAGTACCACCCACATTCAGGATGAGTCTGCCTCCTTAGTTAATCCTCTCTGAAAACACCCTCACAAACCCAGAGGTATGCTTTCCTAATCTCCTAGGTGCTTCTGAATCCAATCAAGTTGACAATCAAAATTAATTATCACAGAGCTGTCTTCTGATAGGATTAGCCACTCTCAGATATTGATGAGTTTCCATGGGTACAATTCTTTGGAATTTTCACATGCTCCAAAAACAAGACTCTAAAATGAAAAAGAGATATAAGTGAATTTGTTACATTCTTGAATACCAAAATAAAGAAACTTAGAAAATCTTACAAACTTAGAAATGTAGAAAATCTACTAATTGTTGGGCATAGTGGTGCATGCCTGTAATCCCAGCACTCCGGAGGTGGAGGCAAGAGGATCTTGAATTCAAGGTCAGCCTGGACTACATAGAGAGATCCACTTTAAAAGAAAGAAGGAAAGGGAGGGAAGGGAAGGCAAAGGAAGAGGAAGGAAGGGAAAGGAAGGGAAAAGAAAAAGAACAAAAGGAAAGGAAAGGAAAAAAGAAAGAGAAAAAGAAAATTCTAACAATAGGTATGGAAGAATAAAGGAGAGTGGGAAGGAGGTAAGGGAGAATAGTATAGAAGGTGAATATGATCAAAATGTGTTATATGCATGTATGAAAATGTCACAATGAAACATTATTTTGTACAATTAATATGTGTTAATATTACACCATATGTAGCATGCCATCTTTGAAATATTGTTAGTCTTTATTTTAACCATGTCCTAAAAATTGGCTACTCAGGGAAGCCACATGACATACTAATTTATTAAGTATTGTATTATTCCCCAGCAATTGTGCCCTCCCTTAAATTCTGAGCTAAAGTAGAAGAAAATGATCTGATGGTACTATGAAATTCTGGTTTGTAAACAGATAAGTGCCTTCCACCCTTCACAATCCTCACCTCCCCATCACTAAAACAATTAACATAACCTCCATGATCAGAAAGCATATTCTTGCAAAAGATGGAAGGGAGGGAAGAGCCTGAGTTAAGACTGCTAGCACAAGCTTTTCTCCTATTTCAGAAGTATGTCTCCTCTGGGCCTCATCTAAAGATTTGAATGTCTTCATGTAAGCCTTTGAAATCCTGTGATAAGCTATATGCTCTCATTAGCATTATAAAAGATACCCCCAATAGATTTTGTTCTCTCCAACATCTTGGCAAAAAGATTATTGCTTAGATTCCAGCATTTCTTCCCAACATTCAGACAACATCTATAACTTTATAAATTCTAAAAGCTCCAGTTAGATCTATATAAATCTACTCTAATCATAAAAGGAGACTATAAGATGCTCTCAAATGAAAAAGAATGGAAATTTACCCAAGGTATCACAGAGGCACAATCTCCCAAGGAGAAAAAGAAAAGGAAAAAGAAAAGTCCACCCTCCAATAGTTGCCCAGTATAATCAACACACTTCAATTTTTAGTCCATTAACCAAGAAGGCTTCCATTCTTCAGCCAGCCACTCAACAACTCATCCATATTTCTGCCCACACAAGGCCAGTTTGTGCACAGAGATACATACCCTACCTAAGTACTCTTATATTTATTCCAGTGACTCATTCTCTTTTCCTTATCCCTATCACACCCTTCAGCTTTCAAAACTGTGCAGCCCACCAAGAAATATTGAAAAAGTTTCAGTTTGTCATGACAAACTGATAGAACAGTTATGCTAATCTTCATTCTCCCTCTAGACAAAATATTTCTCTTTCCAATTTTATGTGATTTTAACAGAAATGTGTGGCAAAGACCATTTGCTCTTACCTTCATCAGTTCCCTATTTCATCCAGGACAACAATGGACCTGGTAACCAGTTGTGTCCCAAGATTCCTCTCACTTGATGTCATGAAAAGACTAAATGTTGAACACGGACACATAAGAAGTTGTGCTATCTGAATTTAGTTGGAGGCTCCTTAAAGGACTATGACTGAGCAGGGCAATATTCCTCTTTTGTTTTCTTCCTATTGCTTAGGACACAAACATGATGATGGACACACCTGGACCCATCTTAAGCCATAAAGAAAGGATGGAAACAAAGCTTCAAGATGGTGGAGCAAAAACATATACATTCCTAGCTCACTAGTGATGGTGAAGTGGCTGGCCCAGCCCAGGACATCATACTCTAGACATCTTTCCCTGAAGAAAGAAACTTCTATTGTTTAAGCTTCTGTCACTTGGGGTTTTCTTGGAAAAGAAATATATATAGCTCAGCTTAATCCTGAAACAGTATTATGCTTTTTTCCAGAGTTGAAATTATATTAAGCCCCCTCAGTGCTAACTTGATATAACTATTGTCCAAAAAAATATATTTATTATAGAAATAAGAGACTGAATGATCCTTTCTGAAAAATCATATGAGACTTGGCCACTGACTTCAGACATATGATAGTGACAGGAGATGCTAGGCAGGAAGAAAGGAATTAAAGGACCCTCTGCAGTCGTCTGCTTTCCAGGCACCACTTGAGACATGATTATCACTACATCAGCTTCTGACACAAATGGCTTGATCACTGGTTAGTACTAACCTGGTAGAAAATCCTTTGCAAATTACATGATTGCTGGAAGATAACACACTGCACAAATGACATGGTCGGTGGCCAGTAACACTCTTTACATATGAAGACAGCAGGTGCCTTCAGGTCTGGACCAGGCAAGGGAGATTTTTTTTTTTTTTTTGAGGCAAGATCCCTTCTGCATTAAAGAGAAAATTTTGTTTTACAACCTAAGAAGGTTGACCTAAGCCAAAAAGGTGGAAGTATGACAGACTAGAGACCAAGATAAGAAAATGGAAGAAATATCTGCCCCCTCAATGAGATATGGACTTATAAACCCCAAAACCCCCACCCACTGGTGCAGATGACCACAGGTGTTCACAGGCTTTCACTGCTGAACCTGCATGCTTTCTGACTTCTACCTTGGTATCAGTTTCTCTCTCTCTTCTCTTCCCATCACCTTTCCCCTGACACTTCCCACAAGGCTACTTGGCCTGACTTTCAGGGCATGCTCCCTCTCTCCCTACCTCCAATAAATGGTTTTATAGTATCTTTCTATGAGCATTTTCAAATTCTTTTACCACTGAGACCAAGGACCTTGAAAAGGTACACTCCAAGTCCTCCAGTGACAACTGGTAGCTCTTTATAAACTTTCTAAGGGAAAACACAAAGAAACAAATATTAAGAACTCTAAATCTTCACATAACATTGCTTAAATTAGGTCCAAAGTAGAAGTATTCTGATAAAATATAATGTTAATTCATTTGTTAATACATTATCTATATCTTCTTTATTATCATTCATATTATGGGTGGGTGCAATGGGGATCAAAGCAGGACCTTGCACATGTTAAGCAAGCACTCCACCACTGAGCTACATATTCCTCTTTTCATTATTTTAATACCTATATTTCCTATTTATTTTAACAGTTAATTTGTCCATTTTGATTTCTCAAACCTCTTTATATTCTATTCAGATCCCACTTCTGCTAAAATTCTGAAATGATTTATGAGTCACACAGACCTCTATTAACTTAGCTATGCTAAGGAGTTGTTGTTGTTGTTAGGTGCCATCAAGTCAGTATCCAAGTCATAGCCACCCTGCGTACAAGAGGCAAAACACTATTGTCAGTGCTTCTCTGCTGTTCATAAGGTTTTCAATGGTGGATTGACTTTTGGGAGTGGGTTGCTGGGTCCTTCTCCCAAGCCTACAGCACCTGGTGTTCCAGGGCAGTCTCCCATCCAAGTACTAACCAGGCCCGACCCAGCTTAGCTTCCAAGATCTGATAAGATCTGATAGGGCTACAGCTGCAGGCATGCTAAGGAGTAGCAACACATTACTCCCATACCTATTAGTTTGCCTGAGTTTAAGTTCCACCATAATATTCTTCTTCTAGATAGAGGCATGGTGAGATGCACCTCTATAAAAAGGATGTGACTTGTACAGAAATCCGGGGACTGGATAAGGGAGGTGGTTTGTTGAGAAGCTATTTGAGAATTTGGAGTGAGTGTTATTACTTTCCTAGGAAGCACTCCTTGCCTAAATGAGCTCTCCAGGATGAGAACAATGAAGGTCACCAATCTCCAGAGAGAGACTGCTGACCTCTCAGATGTGAAGTTGCCTCACATTTAGTCCTTAACATCCAAAACCAGAAAATGAGTTTGGTTTAACTTAAGGAACTAAGTTGTTGAAGCCTAAGAACTATTAACTCTGATTCATTCTAGACAGTTAGAATATAGGACATGCTTAACGCCCTATTACATTTTATTTCACTGTTATTCATATAGTCAAGGTGAACTACTTCCTCTGTGGTAGAAACTTTTCATTGGTTATTATAAAATATCTAGCATACAGGATACTCATTTCTTCCTCTCTGGTCCTTGGCTTCAGCATGTTCAACATGCCAGTGCTGTATAAAGTTCCAGGTACTTCTATTCTCTCCCCCAGTATCAGTCAAGAAACAAACCAGTAGGAGATATATATTAAGAAAAATTACTGCAGAGAATTGGCTTACACTGTTGTGAGTATGTCTAGGCAAGTCCAAAGTCCATAGAGCAGACTGTCAGGAAAGGCAAAGACTGCAGATGCTGTAATTCTCAGGTAAAAACTGCCGTCTACCTGCAGAACTTTTTCTCACTCAGGGAGTCCTCAGATCTGTCCTTTTCAATGGTTGAATCAGGTCCATACATTTCCTATAGTCATTTCCTTCCCTTACACCATCATCTCTCCTCCACTCCACCATTATAAATACTATGCACACATTTCACCACCTCCATGAAGTGTCAGTTCACCAGCCCAGCCTGAATCAATCACTCTGCTTATGAACTATGATAACATTCTCTCCTGTAACATTCATTTGTCATCTTTAATCAAAAGCACATCAGTCTTATCTCCCTTACTAGATGGTAAGCTCCTTAAGGACAAAATCTAAAATCATATGCAATGAAAATATTCCCACAGCTTCAAGCATAATAAAGGAGCTCCAATAATCCTTACTGGTTGATGTGTTCATACATCAGGGAAGCCTCAACTTACAGACCTATTTCCTCCTGACTGTCCTTAATTTCTCTCTCTCTCTCTCTCTCTCTCTCTCAAGTAGGAATAGCAGCCCATGAATGTTCCAGCAATATTATAAAGATGAATGTAGGGGAAGATATTTTTGAGATATTCACTGATATATTTTTCCCTTTTGGCCTCTTTCTTTGGCATCCTTAACATTTTCTATGCCCAGTAAAGGACATGCAGATTCACCTAAGAACCTAGAAGAATTTAACTAAAGGAGATTCCATACAGATACTTAGAGAAAAAAACAAAGGCCTTCCAACCACTGATTACAGGGAAAAACAGGTAAGAAGTTATTTATGAGGTCCTTCTGTCTCCTTCTGTGTTCCTAAAGTGCCCACAACATCAGGGCCAACCCTACAGGAAAGTGGTAAGAAGAGCCCAGAAAGGCCAGAGGGCTCAGACAAAAACAGGGTTTCTGTCAGCATCCCATTTTGAACTCTAGTTGGAGACAATTGGGAAGAGGGTCCAGTGTTAACATAGCGCAAGTACAGTAAGGAGTCAGGATGTTATTTTTCTACCAATGTCAAGTATGCTGAGTACTCAGAATTTGCAGCAGGTCCCAGGGAAGATGTAAAATGTGGCAGAGAGTTCCAGCTGGTGGTTCTCTCACTAGTAAAAGGTTATTGCAGACAGAGGACTAGTGATCATGTAATAGGACACTTATAGGAGAGATCATTCAAGAAAATGAACAAAGAGAGTCTCAGCTAGAATCTGGGAAATCACTACAAACAAAGGCTCAAAATAGGACATGGTCAACAAGGGGGATGATAGCACAGTCAACCAAGAAATGGGCTATCATTGTATGCTGCCCATACCAAGAACAAACCAAGCTATATCTATCAGCAGCAGCAGGAGACAGCAATAAAGACAGACTCTATTGCCCCACAAACCATCAAAATAAACCTTCAATGGTAAACCAGTAAATGCGTATGGTGAACTCCTTCAACATCATGTGGAAATAGGCTCTTTCACCAAAGCTGATAGCTAAGATAGCTAAGATAGCTGAGGCAGGGTAAGAATGTATGGAGAAAAGATTTCAACTGTTTGTCAATCCTTATTTTTGAAAATTGATTTAAGGGCTGAGTGTGGGGTCTCATGTATGTAATCTCAGCTACTTGAAAGGTGGAGGCAGGAGGATCATAAGTTCAAGACCAGAAGTAGCTGACATAACTTACAGAGACCCTATCTCAAGATAAAAAAATTTAAAAATGGGTTGGTGGTACAGTCCAGTGATTGAGCACAAGTGGTTGCACAAGTATGTGCAAGTCCCTGGGTTCAACCCCCAAGTACTGGGAAAAAAACTGATTTTAAACTGGAGAAAATTAAATTACTTTTCATTGAAAAAGTAAGTTTTTCTTCTTCCTATAAGTCTAAGGGCTTAAGAACAAAAGATATAAGTTATAAAAAACAGAAAGGTAGTTTTCTTTACTGATCTTAGTATGATGTGCTAATACTGATACATATCTACCCTCACAATAAATTTACAGTGAACATTTTATACATAAACTTAGAAAGCAAATTATGCTACAAAACTAAGAATACTGCATCACTACGTGTACTTTAATCATTTTGTTTTTCTGACTGCTTTAAAGTAGTAGCTTAAGAAAAAAAATCCCTAACTAAGGAAAGAGATCACTATGACATGAGACTTCAGAGAATTTATGCCCTACTCAATTTTCCTAAGAAGAAAGTGCCAGACAAGAAGATTTCAGACATGAGTTATTAGATTTGCAAATTAGTATAATGAAAATTACCAAGGCAGTGCTATGAATTTAAATGAACAATGTAATCTTTTCTTAAGTTTTAATATAAAATAACTATTCACTTCTTCCAATAAATAGTTAAGGTTGCTGAGTCTTTTGCATAAATAAATATAATCTGAACAATAAAACTAATACCCCAGGAAAGTACAGAAAATATAGCTGTGTAGCTCTCTGCTTCTAGGGCTTTATTCTAAGAACTAAATAGCAGTTTCTATTTCTAGTTGAGGATTGTCTTTACCAAGTTACTTCCTCAACTAAGTGACAGCTTTTAAAGACGCATCTTCTAAAGGAAAGATTTAATCTCTCATCGTTGCTCTTTGAGTTTAGAATGTAGTTGTTAACATAATAGGACTGATTGGCCATTTTAATATTTTGGAGGTTATTTCATAATATTGAAAACAATCACATATCTATAAAGCTAATTTTACAAAATACTACTCTTAATATTATTCATCATAGAAACATATGAGTCTAACTAACTTCACTGTATTATCATACTTCCTAGTTATGTACAAGGTTAAGTTCTAATAAATTCTAATGCAAAAAAAGTTTTGCCTAATAAAATAATGAATAATTTTTAACCATTCTGCTTTTTCCAAAAAGAGATTCAAAGAATGAAATGCAGCAAAGTATACTTAAAGAAAAAGCTTCTCTTGGATGGGGTTTAACAGCCATGCAATTTTAGATTATTGTGTTGAATGCACTTTATTAAATATAAGATGATAATGCTAATGGATGTTCACCCCTCAAATTCTGCATTAGCAAAATTACAAAATGTGTTTTTAATGAATGTAACACTTTGGTTGTGTTTATCTGACATCTACTTGAATTTAAAAGGGCTTAAAATATTATGTAGAAAGTTTCAATGCTAATAACTCCCAAACATTTTAATCAAAGAACTGTTGTATATCTAATTACAGTACAGTGTTGCTTATTTTATTATAACTCTGAAAAGTTAGCAGAATAAATTGCTCATTATGTATTCTGATGTCACAGAAATTTTAAATCCTGCAAAACTTAAGCCAGATTTGTTTTACTGTTGTATAAATAAGGAAATTGAGCAAGATGATTTTCATGATCTCCAAGATTCTCAAATTATCTACTCTGCTTTACCTCATTTTTCATGCTAGAATTCAGTCATTAGGACATTTGTCTTGGAAATATCTTAAAATAAAGAACAATCATGGCAAATACATAGACTGTAAGTGAAAATGACCTGTAATTGGACTGCCCTTTGGCATCACATTTCCTTCCATCCTGAGTACAAGGTGGTATGGTCTTCCCTTCAGTTTCTAAACTGATGGAGATTGGTCTGGGTAAGGCCTGATTTAATTCTCACCCTCAGCAAAAACCTTAGAATGGTCTATCATGGACAGTGAGTCAAAGAGAACTTCAGTCCTAATTCAGAATCCTGAGTAGTCTGATCCATCTGCCTGGACATCCCAGGACAATGACCAGGAATTCACCGAATCCTGACTTCTGGGGGCTATGATGGAACTTCTAATAATTTAAGATCGTGTGTGTGTGTGTGTGTGTGTGTGCGTGCGTGCGTGTGTGCGTGCGTGCGTGTGTGTGTGTGTGTGTGTGTACACATATACATTCACATACGAGAACTTAGGGCAAGCTGTCCACTCTGGGCATTCAATTTTTTACCTATAAAATGAAAAGAATGCCCTAAATGATCTGTAAAGCCCTAGCCAATTCAAAAATTCTATGATTTTTCTAGTCAGATGTCTTTCTTCCCACCTCCTCTCAAAATATTGATGGACTAGACATAAAATACTTCAATAAAAAGAGTACACTTTCAATATGAGAGGTTACAAATCTAAGTGGCATAACAAAGTTTTTACTAGGCCTAAAGTTTACCAACTGTATCACTGTGGCATCTGAACCCATCAGATCTCAGAAGCTAAGCTGGGTCGGGCCTGGTTAGTACTTGGATGGGAGACCACCTAGGAAGACCAGATGCTGTAGGCTTGAGAGAAGGACATGGCAACCCACTCCCAAAAAATATTCAGCCATTGAAAACCCTATGAATAGCAGGGAAGCACTGACAATAGTGTTTCATCTGTTGTAGGTAGGGTTACTATGAGTCAGACACCGACTTGATGGCACCTAACAACAATAATAACAACAACAAAGTTCACCAGGCTTAATATTATTAGTTGTTAAAATGAGGAAATTGGTGTGAACTCAACACCTTACGTAGAAATATACTCTTTTCTTTTGGTAATTAAGAGCAATTCAACTCAAAATATTTGATCATCATCAAAATTCATGCACATGCTCTTATATCAAAAGGAACAAGACTTGGGAGTTAATCTTATGCAAATTATCATGAAAGGATTATAACATCTCATTGTGGTCAGATAGTAAAGACTTAAAAAATAGGGTACAAAAGAGATAGCTTATTAGGCTCTCATTGGCCATCTTGCAACAATTTGAGTATCCAAGAAAGAAGAATGACTAGCCAATTGGTACAAACTGAGCAATTAAGTGCTCATGATATTATTTTTAAAAGAGAGAAAAATTAACATAAAACTGCAAAAGAAAGTTACCCAAGAGGATAGAATCACTTTGAATTAATTTTAATATGGGGAAGTTTAATATACTGTCTTCATTCTGTATAAACAAAATGGAGACAAGGAATTGGAGTAAGTCAAACAGTCCCAGTAATGACAGAAACTGTTCCAAGAACAGAAATGATTATCACTAGCAGTTACACACAATAACCAAGTAGAAAGATGACCCAAAGCTAGTCAGCATTGCTGGCCATACCCAGCCCAACTGGATTCCAACATGATGGATTTACCAAATATCCTAAAAAGGAAATGTTTTTAGGCAGACTTTTCTCCTAGGAAATGGCTTAACTAATTTAAAAAAGAAAAAAATTCAATATAAAATAGGTATAAATCTCCAGCAATGTTTGCAAAGTAAATCAAAATATAATAATTTCAGGACAATGTATATAACATTATGTAAGGGGAACTTATCAATTGGAGTAAAACATCAATTACCACATAATTGAGGCCTGTATAAAAAGCATATCATGAGCTTAAAAGCCTCCATTGCAGGGCAGATTTCTTTTAAATGAAGCCCAGCCCAAAGCATGTCATCTCAGTGTGGGAAACCACAATCAAAATCCAGTAGCCAATAATTCAAAATCCCAATAAAAAGTAGTTACTTGATAATTCAGAAACTATAACCTGAGAAAATTCAAGATGGAATTCTAACCCTAGGAATGAAGATATAATAAAAATATGTTCTATGGTAGTAGGAAGTACATTTAAATCCACAGGTTTAATACCTCTATAAATCCTTTAATTATAAGTATAATAAATCTTACAATAATTTTCATAATATATGTGTGTTTATCTTGACTTTAAAGGTGTTCAAAGATTTTAAGATTTAATATACAAACTTTTGATTTTAATTAAATACCCAGGAAAACTTGATTAAATATTTTGTAATCAATGTTTTTATGTCTGCAAAATTTTAGCATGATACATTTGTATTTTGATTTATATGTTATGTAAAGAGTGTCTAAAAGTTTATCACTGTGTTATCCAACTGGTGCTATTTAAATTTAGACATTTTAAAATTAAATACAATTAAAAATTCAGTTCTTTAATCATCCTAGTCATCTAAAATGTTCAATAGTCACAGGGGTCTAACAGCTACCATATTGAACAATGCAAAAGTAGAAGTTATATTTGCTTATATTTAGAGGATATATTAGTTAGATATAGGATAACCAGCTATAACAAAGAGACTGAAAAAAAAGTGGCTAGTACAGAGGTTCCTTTCTCTCTTCTCTAACAGTCTACAATTGGTGGGTGGTCCCAGTGTAGAATTGGTAAAATATAGACGCAGTCAGCTCATTGAAGTCTCAAAAATCTTAGGTCCTTCTTTCTTATTTTGCTATTGCTTAGGGGATTACTCTATTCAGCATGACTGGAATTTGCTCTGCAACATCCCAGCTGTCCAGACTGTTGAGAAAGGAAGACAAGAAAATGAAGAGCAAGCAATTTCTTCTATGGAGAATATGACCAGAACATTACATACCTCACTTCCATTCATATTTTTTTGGCTGAAGCATGACTGCAGTCCCCTTCTTGATATCAGGGTGGCTGAGAAAGATAGGCAAGTTGTATACCTCTGTGCTCAGCTACAATTTGGACCAAAGGAATGTTATTTCTAAAAATGTGAATGGGAGAATAGTTACTGGAGAACAAATAGCATTCTCTGTCATAGAGGAATACTGTTTAATCCATTTATTGGAGGGAGAGGGAGTGGAGACTAAACAATGTTTCAACAGTAGAGAATGTTCTTTTCCTCATTTAATAGTCCTTAAAAAACCAGGCTTCTATAAACATCCCTTCCACTATTATATATAAATTCCAGTATCAGTGCATTTTGTCCTGGTTGGAGTAGCAAATCAGTGATAGATAACTTACAGTTTCATTTAAAAATTTACTAAAATGAAAATTTTGCCAAGTTTGCTATTTTAGAATAAACATTAGCATTCATTTTTTACTCACTTAACTTCCCAATAGGGCAAAAATTATTTAAAGGAAAATAACACTCATAAAAGCTCTAAAATAATTACTTGAGTCAGTGCTGCATGGTTATTAGGCCATTAGATTCCTCAGCAAAAACAAATAGTTAAAACAGATAATAAATTTTATGCTATAGAAATGTTTTATAAATTGAGCTTAAAATACAAAGTAAATATTTTATTTAAGTTTTTATTTTGTATATAGGAAATAAAAAGGGTATTAAAATATAAAAAACTTAATTCTTGTCTAGTAAATGATGATTTACTATTGAGCTTAAACCTAAGCATTTTATGTTAGCATTTTAATTTAACATATTTATGGGGCATAGAGTGATAATTTTATTCACATATAGAGTGTGTAATTATTAAGACCAGTTGTTTACACTTTCATCTCCTTAAACATTATACAAAAACTTTTTGATTAACATAAAATAATAATTGCAGGTATTTATGAAGTATAACATGATTTTTTAAGGCTACATACACTATAGTGAGATTCATTTTTGGAGTTTTCATAGAGTTCCACCCTGTATTCTGCATTTATTATCTCCCTCTTCAGGGATGGGGTTTAGCTCAGTTGGTAGAGTGTTACTCAGCACTCTCTGAGGACCCACATACAATCCTCAGCACCACAAAAAATGGGAGTAGGACATGGCAATCCACTCCCAAAGCAATCCTGAAACAATCAGGTATTGAAAACCCTATGAGGGTCTTTATGAATCAGACCCAACTAGACCATATCCAACAACAATAATAACAATCTTCTCTCTTCACCCCTCTCTTTTGTTCCTCCTCCCCCTCCCACCTTTCCTGTCAACCTCCCCATCTCACTAGTCCCCTCTCCCATCATGTTGGGTCCACTTATATTTTCCACTCTGAGACGTATACAATTATATGGTTTATTTTCTTTAAGGTTGATCCAGCTCCCACATATCAGTGAGATCACAGCAGTACTTCTCTTTTTGAGTCTGGGTTATTTTGCTTAAAATGATAATCTCCACTTCAATCCATTTTGCTGCAAATGACATAATTTCATTATTCTTTCTGATGAGTTATATTCCATTGTGTATACATGCCACATTTTTAATACAATCATCTGTTGATGGACATCTGGGCTGATTCCATACCTTTGCAAATATGAAGTATGTTGCACTCAACATGGAAGTGCAGGTGTCCCTGTGGTATGATGACTTATCTTCCATTGGGTATATTCCCAGAAGTGGTATAGCTGGATGATATGGTAGTTCTATTTTCAGTTTTCTTAGGAATCTCATACTAATTTCCATAATGGCAGAATTAATTTATAATTCCACCAAGAGCTAAAAAGCGTCATTTCCCCTACCACATCCTCAACAGCATTTGTTGTTTGTTGTGTTGATGTTATCCATTCTGACTGGGGTGAGATGGAATCTCAGTGTAGCTTTGATTTGCATTTCCTTGATGGCTAAGGATGTTGGATATTTTTTCATATGTTTAGTGGCTATTTGTATTTCTTCTTTTGGAACTGTTCAGTTCCATAGCTCACTTATTTATTGGATTATTTGTTAATTTGGTGTGTAATTTTTTTAGTTCTTTATATATCTTAGATATTAATCCTCTGTCCAATGTATTGGATACAAAGACTTTCTTCTTTTGTGGGCCTCCCTTTATTGTTTCCTTTGTTGTGCAAAAACTTTTTATTTGATTCCCTTTGTCAATTCTTGGTGCAGCTTCCTGGGCTAAAAAAGTATTTGCCTATGTTTATGTGTTGGAGTGTGTTTCACACATCTGTTCTTAGTATTTCCCAAGTTTCTGGTTTTATGTTGAGATCTATGATCCATTTTGAATTGATTTTTGTACAGGTTGAGAGCTACGGGTTTATTTTCATTCTTCTACATATGAAGCTAGGATTTAGCTCAGTTGCTAGAGCACTGCGCTGCAGTCTCTGAGGTCCCTAGTTTAATTCCCAGCACCACAAACATGGGAGAAGGGCCTGGCAATCCACTCCCAAGACAATCTCAAAGCAGTCAGCCATTGAACACCCCATAAGGGTTGCTATGAGTCAGATACCAACTCGACGGCACCTAACAACAACAACAACATCTTTTCTCCAGTGTATACCATTGGCACCTTTGTCAAAGTTCAGGTGGCCATAGCTGTGTGGGTGTATATCTAGGTCTTCTATTCTGTTTCATTGATCTTCATGCCTGTTTTGTGCCAGTATCAAGCTCTTTTGTTACTATTCCTATGGCCCCATAGTATTATTTGAACTCAGATACTGTGATGCTTCCTGCACTGCTTTTGCTATTTAGGGTTGTTTTGCCTTTATGTGGTCTTTTATGCTTCCATACATGATGTCCTTCTCCAAGGACTGGTCCCTCCTGACATTTCCAAAATACACCAGATTCATTCTAGCCATCATTGTTTCCAAGAAGTACTCTGGTTGTACTTTATCTAGGATGGATTTGTTGGCCCCTTTGGCAGTCTGTGGTATATTTGATATTCATCTCTAGCACCGTAATTCAAAAGCATTGATTCTGTCTCTCTTATTCAATGTGCACTTTTATAAGGATATGAGGAAACTGGAAATACTATGACATGGCATGAGTGAGGCATGCTTTCATCTTCAACGTGACATCTTTACTTTTCAATATTTTAAGGAGGTCTTTTGCAACAGCTTTTCCCGATGTGATGTGTCTTTTCATTTCTTGACTGACACTTTGATGAGTGTTGATTGTAGAACTAAGTATAGCAAAATCTTGGACAACCTCAATCTTTTCTCCATTTATTATGAAGTTGCTTACTGATCCAGTTGTAAGGATTTTTGTTTTCTTGATGTTAAAGTACAACCAATACTGAAGGCTGAGTTATTTGATATTCATCAGTAAATATTTCAAATCCTCTTCACTTTCAGGAGAGTTGTATCATCTGCATAATACAGGCTGTTAATGAGTCTTTCTCCAATCCTGATGCCATGTTCTTCCTCATAAAGTCCAGCTTCTCAGATTAGTTGCTCAGCTCAGACATTCAGGAGGTACAGTGAAAGGATACAGTCCTGATATACATCTTTTTAAACTTTAAGCCAGGTAGTATTTCCTTACTCTGTTTGAACAGTTGCCTCCTGATCCATATATAGATGCCTCACAAGTACAATTAAGTGTTGTGGTAGTCTCGTTCTTCACAATGTTATCCATAATTTGTTATGATCCATACAATCAAATGCCTTTGCATAGTCAATAAAACATAAGTAGACATCTTTCTTGTATTCTCTCCTTTCAGCTAGTATACATCTGAAATCAGCAATGATGTCTCTGGTTTCACGCCTTCTTCTGAATCTGGCTTCATTTTCTGGCAGTTCTATGTCAATAGACTGCTTTAGTCACATTCCAATGATCCTTAGCAAAATTTTACTTGCATAAGATATTAATGATAACGTTTAATAATTTCTGCATTCAATTGGATCCCCTTTTTTGGTAATAGGCACAAATGTGGATCTCTTCCAGTCAATTGGCCAGGTAGCTATTTTCCAAATCTGTTGGCATAAACATGTTAACACCTCCAGTCCTGCATCTGTTTGTTGAAACATCTCTATTGTTGTTGTATCAATTCCTGGAGCCTTATGTTTCACCAATTCCTTCAAAGCAGCTTCCACTTCTGCTTTCAGTACCATTGGTTCCTAATCATATGCAACCTCTTGAAATGGTTGGTCATCATCGATTCTTTTTGGTGTAATGAATCTATGTATTTCCTCCATCTTCTTTTGATATTTCATGCATCATTTAATATTTTCTCTGTATTTTCACTATTGCACTCAAGACTTAAGTTTTTTCTTCAATTACTTAAGCATGATAAAAACAGAATGTGTTCTTCCCTTTTGGTTTTCTATCTCCAGCTCTTTTTACATGTAATTATAATATTTGATTTTGTCTTCTCAAGCTGCCCTTTGAAATCTTCTGTTAAGTTCTTTAACTTCACCGTGTCTTCTTCTTACTTTAGCTGTTCAAATTTATCTCCTCATCATAACCTCACTTCTAAAGGTAAGCACTATCTGGACTTTCAGGCTAACCATTTCTTTACTATTCTTTACAAGCTTTCACTTATATATGCTTCCTTCAAATTATCACTTAGTTTTACCTATTTTTTACTTGATATATGCTATACATACTTTATCATGTAATTTGGTCTTCTCTTTTTTTCCTGTCTTTTTAATAACTTTTTTCCATCTTCATGAATGATGTCTATGATGTCATGCCACAACTTGTCTGTCTTCAAGCATTAGTGACTAACCTTAGCCAATAATTTAAAGTGGCCATGAATTAATAGTTCTCCTTGGCCTCAAGCAGAGAAAACATTCAAGTACTCTGGAATAAAATGCCTTGACAGAATTATCACAGATAAACTTCCAGGAACATGAACTCACAATCAGAAAACTCACCAACACATACAGAATCAAACTACTAGGGATAAAAGTCAGTGAAAATATCAAACAACACCATGAGAGCCACAGGCTTTCAGATATTAGAAAAATTAGACACAGAACACATTAATTCTATTTAAAGACATAAAAACTGACACTGAACATATAATTACAAGGTATTTAGAATTTTTTTAAAAACCTATTAGAAATCAATAAAAATAAAAGAAAACCCAAACTTTCATGGTTTTTTTTTAAGTAGATAAGACTTGAATAGGCACCTCACACAAAAGGAAAGAAAAGGGAAAAAACAAAGAAAAGAGAGAGGAGAGAAGAGGAAAGAAGATGAGAGAAGAGAAGGGAAGGGATGGGAAAGGAAGGGAAGGGAAGGGAAAGGAAGAGAAGGGAAAGGAAGGGAAAGGAAGTCAGGCCTCACGGCACACACTTGTAATTCCAGCATCTTAGGAGACTGAGAAGGACCCAGCAACCCATTCCCAAAAATCAATCATCCATTGAAAACCCTATAAATAGCAGAGAAGCACTGACAATAGTGTTTCACCTGTTGTACTATGAGTCGGACTATGAGTTGGACACTGACTCGACAGTATCTAACAACAACAACAGCAACAGAAGACTGAGGCAAGAGGATCTTAGTTCGAGGCCAGAGACAGCCTATAAAACTTAGTGACCCTGACTCAAAATAAAAAAATGAAAAAGGGGGCTGCAGGTGCAACTCAGTGGTAGTGTACTTGCCTAACATGTGTGAGGCCCTGGGTTCAACTCCACAAAAAAAGAAAGGAAAGGAAAAGAAAGGGGAAAGGAAAGGAAAGGAAAAGAGAAATGTGAAAGTTAGATTGCAAAAGATGCCCAATCTTATTAGTATTCAGTGAAATTTTAAAAATCAGAATAAGACATTATTACACATCAGAACACATTTTTAAGTTTTCAAACTTCTGACAATGTCAAATTCAGTAAATGTAGAGCAAGGAGGATCTCATACACAGATAGTAAGAGAAATATTGATATATGTACTTTGGAGAAGCTTATTAACTACTAAAATTAAAATTCTGCTTGCTCAGTGATCCAACAATTCCACTAATATATAAATAAACAACCAAGGGGAACACATGTTCATGTATACTTGTACACTGACCAAACATGGTTATAGTAACATTGTTTATAATACCAAAAGAAATTGGAAACTATCTAAATTTACATCTATAGCTGAAAACTGGAATAAACAAATTATAGCTGCATTCAAGGACATAGATGAATCTCATAAGCAAAAAAATCCAAAAATATGTATGTCACTGTTGTTGTTAGTTTCCATGGAGTTGGATATGACTCATAGTGACCCTATGTACGGAACAAAACACTCCCCAACACTGTACCATGCCTGGCACTGTGTCAGTGTTTCTCTACTACTCATAGGGTTTTCAATGGTTGATTGATTTGGATTATTTCGGGAGTGGGCTGCCAGGTCCTTCTCCCATTTTTTTTTTTTTTTACAGTGCTAGGGATTGAACCAAAGGCCTCAGAGCAACATTCTACCAACTGAGCTAAACTCCAGCCCAAATCATGTACAGCATATATCAAGTCCAAAATGGGCAAAAATACGTGATAGTTTTGAAGGAGGCATACATAAGGGGAAACCTATAAAGAATAGTAAAAAAATGGTTAGACTGAAAGTCTAGATAGTGCTTACCTTTGAAAGTGAGAAGGTTATGATGAGGAGGTACAATTGGTATGCTTTGGAGTGCTAATAACATTCTTAACGTGGGTGGTGGTTACGTGAAAGATTGTTTATGTTCATTTATTGAGCTGTACATGTAATTTTACATAATTTATACATTTATATAATCATATATAATCAATATGTCTTTTTTGTGTGTAGTACTTGGGCATTGAATCCAGAGTCTCACACATACTTTGCAAAAGTTTTACCACTGGGCTGCCACCCTGAGCCCATTTTTTCTTTTTCTTTTTTTTTTTTTTTTTTTTTTTTTTTTTTTTTTTTTTTTTTTTTTTTTTTTTTTTTTTTTTTTTTTTTTTTTTTTTTTTGAGTCAGGGTCTCACTAAGTTACAAAGCCTGCCTCTGGCAATTGAACTCATGCTCCTTGTGCCTCCACCTACTCAGTTGCTGGGATTACAGGCATGTGTCATAGCACCCAGGTATCAATCAATACAAATGTCTAAGTTAATATAAAATTAAAATTAAACACTCTATGTTGCTCTCATCTATAAAACTCCTATTATTGCCCATCACAATTTGATACCCCTGTCACTTTCATTCTGGCCAATACTACACTTATACCAGTAATTCTCTCCTTTCTTTCCTCCATCATCAGCTTTCAAATACACTGTTAATTTTCTCAACTTTTAAGATGAATAACAAGATGCTCTTATCTCCACTCATCCATAACATACTATTTCATTTTTTTGCTCAATTTTGTTACAAATCTTGAAATAATTACCTATTCTCACATCTTCATTTGTCTTCTCTGGTTATGTATTAAACCTACATCAATATGCCTTTTATCTCCACCATCATTCATCTTATTAAACAATGTTTCCCCTGTCATTAAATTCAATAGCTAGTTTCATTCTTCATCTTACATGACCACTTAATGTATTTAGCGAATTTGATCTTTGAAATCCTTCTTCACTTTGTTTCCAGGACACCAGAATTTTCTTCTCTGATCATTTCTCTAAGTTGACTTTACAAGTCCTTCCTCTCCCCAACCTCTTTGTGTTGTGGCTCAGACCCTTGACCTTCCCTTTCTTTTTCTACACTTTGGTGATCTCATCCAGTCTCTGGCCTTTAAATATCATACATATGCCAACACCTTGAAGTTACAGGTCCAAAATCTTCTCCCCACAAACTTAATCTACCCACATCCTTTACCCCTGGGTAGATGCCCAACAGCAAACTCTGGATTCATCTTTGACCCCTTTTCCCCCTCACATACCATATTCAATCATCTGGAAATCATTTAGACTCTACCTTTAAAATGTTTGCAGAAGTGACCACCTTCTTCATGATCCTCACTTTATCTACCATCTGAATTATGGCAATGGCCTTGAACCCAGCTTCCTCATCAACCTCTGGCCTCTAGAGGCCATTCTTATCTTGGCACCCCAGTACTTCCAGTGATGCCTCCATGTCATTCAGTATAAAAATATAAGATGGCCTAACGTGAACTGGTTCCCTTACCTTTATAACCTATTTTCCTACTAATTTCCACATTGATCATCCAACCACAATGAGTTCCTTGCTATTCCTGGAACAAAACAGGCACAAAAAACATACTTCCACACACTCGTAGACCTGTATGAAGATTGCTACCCCTGCCTGGAAGTACCCTCCCCCAGACAACCATCTGGGTAAATTTGTCACCTCCTTAGTCTTTGCTCAAATACTTTCTCAATGAAGCCTACTAAGAGGATCCTTTTAAAAATTGCAAACCCTCACCTGTCACCCCATATACTCTTTACCTTAATCTATCTTATTTCTATAGCACTTATCATCATATAAAATACTGTACAGTCTAGTTATTTGTTATATCATTTTCTCCTCCACTAGAATGTAACCTTCATGAGTGTCTCAGTTTGTTTCAAATAGATCCTAAAATAAAGAGGTGGGTCCAAACAGTTCATTTGAAAGGCAGTACCAAGAAAGGTAAGGAAGGAAAGTCAATAAAGTATGCATTACTGAGCAGGTTACCACTAGGAAAAATGAACTCCCATCCCACTGAGAAACCTTGGAAGACAAGGTGGAGTATGTTTCAGAATCATCCCATACTACACTGGTTGAGAGTCACTACTGTGGCATAAAGTTTGGGTTTACTTCAGTTGGTAGAGTGCTTGCTCCATGTACTCTGAGGCCCTGACTTTAATCTCTAGCACCATGAAAATGGAAGAAGTACCTGGCAACGCACTCCCGAAACAATACTGAAACAATCAGCCATTGAAAACTGTATGAATAGCAAAGAAGCACTGACATAGTGCTGGGCATGGCAGTGTCAGGGAGTGTTTTGTTCTGTTGTATGTAGGTCGCTATGAGTCAAATCCAACTTGATGGCATCTAACAACAACAATAACAGGGGCACTAATGCCACAGCATTTCTGAACTGTCCATGGCCAAACTTCCTTCTGTAGCTAGAGAACATTCCTAGGCAGAGACAGGTAGGAAGATAGTAGCACATATGGGAATTGACTGCAAGAGATTTCAAAATTGAGCCAAAGGGAAATGGGCTAGTACCAACAGTTTCACTAGTATAGAGATCTTTGTACATTTGTCCTCACTGATGTATCATAGTGGTCTAGAAAAGACCCTAGCACAGAGTAGGGGTGTGTGTGTATGTGTATGTGTGTGTGTGCACACACCTGTGTTGAAAGTTTAGAATAAATAAAAGATCAAAAGTCACAATAGAATCTATAAAATACTTATCATTAAAGAGAAAATTCCCACATATAACTTATTGACATATCTAAAATGGCACTTTTGGATAAATTAATAGCCAAAAGTGCTTATATTACTAGGTAAGACAGACTAAAAATTAATAGTCTATGCATTCAAACTAAAGCTCTGTAAGAATAAAACAATATAAACAAACTCAAAGAGGGCCAGAAGATAAGGGCAGGATCAAAAACTAATTTAAGTAGATAATAAAAGTAACATGAAGAAAACTAAGTCAAAAGTTAGTTTTTGAAAAGATTATTAAACTGATAATCTTCTTTGCAATATTAAGAAAAAAGATAGAATGAGAAAGGATCAATAAACAAAACTCTAATTTAAAATAAGAACACAACTACAGTTACAACAGAGAATGAAATGATAAAGAGCATCAGCGAGAAAATTATACCAACCTAAAAATTTCCTTAAGAAATGAATTCATCAGCAATTAAGGATCTTCCAAGAAAGTAACACATTCAGATAGCTTTTTCAGGCCAGTTGCTGCCAAATGCTTAAAGAACAAACCATTCCAATTTTGTGCCAACTTTTCCAAAGACCAAAAAAGGGAAGATTTTTAAAGAGGTTATTTAGTTATCTATTGCTACAATAATACTCTGTATTTTACAATCACAAGTGATTATTTGGTAGTGACACAGGAAGAGGGAAATCGATTAATAGAAGTGAGCTGAGTCCATTAACAAAATTACACATACATATACACAGCTATGACAGACATTAGGCAGAGGGACAGGAAGGAGAAAGCAGTAAACTATGCAGGAGCAAATGGTTTTTATGGAAATAAAATTGAATTGGAAGATATAAATCAAAAGACCAAACATTAAAATATGTAGAAGAAAATGTAGAGGAATTACACTATGGACTCCAGATAAGGAGGAATTCTTTTTTAGCAAGACTAAGAAACACAGACTCTGAAGGAAAAGATTAATAAATTCAACTACTTCAGAATTAAGGACTAGGCCAGGCAGGGTGGTGCCCGCCTGTAGTCCCAGCAGCTCCAGAGGTGGAGGTGGGAGGATCGCAAGTTCGAGACCAGAGGCAGTCTGTGTAACTTAGTGAGCTCTGTCTCAAAAAGTAAAAAAAAAAAAAAAAAAAAAAAATGGGGTTGAGGGTGCAGTTCAGTGGTCCAACACTTGCAAAGCATGCAGGCACGAGGCCCATGTTCAACCCCCACTACCAAAAAAAAAAAAAAAAAAAGAATTAAGAACTAGGAGAAAGTCATTTGCAACATATATATATATACACCAAAAGAGGTTTTAAAAAAAAGAAAAGAAAATCTACAAATGTTGTTTTGAAAAAATCAGGAAAACCTACTATAAAAATGAGCAAAAGGCAGGGACATATTTCCCCAAAGCAGAAATGCAAACAGAAAATATTAAAGGTACTTCACTCATTAGTAATTAAAGAAATGTAAATTAACCATGAGATTACTTTTTAAATCTATCAAATTGACAAAAACCAAATAAACTAAGTTCTCACACAAAGGCGATTTTTATACCGTGTTGGTGAGAGCATAAGTTAGTAAGTCTACTTTGCAAAACAATTTGGCACTATCTAGCATATTAGAAGTAATGTACTAAGACCCATCAATTTTCTACCCCAAAACTACTCTAAAGAAAGTTTTGTACATATTTACCAGGAAATAAACATATTTACAACGTAATTGTTTTTAATAATGAAAAAACTAGAAACAACTCAAAAATTTTTACCAAAAGTAGAAATAAATGAACTACCAAATGTTCAAAAACTAAATGAATGGACTATAGCAATATGCATAAACACGAATAAATCTAATATAAAAAGTGAATAAAACAAGTCTCAGAATACATTCAATATTTTACCTTGTATACCAACTTCAAAGACATGCCTATTTAAGTAATATATTATTTGAAAACATAAGAAGGGTAAGGAAATGCTAAGCACAAAATTCAAGATTGTGATTACCACTGTGAGTGGATGAGGAAGAGTAAGCAATTGGGCAGAAACACACAAGGTGCTCCATACAATACTGGACCATTTGTGTATACACATAATTACTCTTTATTTATTTATTTACTTATTTATTTGTTTGTTTGTTTGTTTGTTTTGTGGCACTGAGGAGTTGAAACCAGGGCTTTGCCTATGCTAGACAAGTGCTCTACTACTGAACTGTACAACCAGACCCTCTTTTATTTTTTATTTTGAGATAGGATCTTGTTAAATTACACAGTCTGCCTCTGGTCTCAGCCTCCCAAATCTCTGGGATTATGGGAGTGGGCCATGGTGCCTAGCCTACTCTATTATTAATTTTTTAAAAATTCCTACCTCCCAAGTAATTTCAATATATTGACCCACAAAATAGCAGTTACAATCTTAACTTCTCATCAAAAATCATATGCAATTGCCTAATTGCAATACAGGAAAGAAAGACAAAGAGGGAAAAAGAAAACCTTATCCTTAACAGTTCTCATTATGTAGCATGGGCTCAGCCTTCACAAGTCACCATGGATAAACCTCCATGTAGCCCTAAGAAGTATTATACATGAAAACCTCTACTAGTTGGACCTTTCTTGACCATTACAGTCAAGATAAAACTTAACCAGATGTCTTCTCTGGGAATGCACAACATATTACATAGGAACACCAAAAAAATTATTTACATGAAATAAAATTTAAATATGTTATGCAATACCACATCAATTAGATTAAATCTATCTTTAGATTAGTTCAAAGAGCTGACACTGAAATTGGAAGTTTTTAATTGAGGAAAGGAAAAGTGCTACATCAAAGTCTGGTTGTAGGAAGCATCTGGGAAGTCCTCAAATTATTATAGTAGCAAAGAGGCATCGGGTTTGACAATTTTGTATAAAGTCAAGTTTGGCAGTTACTTATGGGGTAAGTATTCACCTACCTATGACACAGCTATCTATGTATTTACCTTAAAAAAATAAAAACATATCCTCAAAGCATGTGATCATGCAGCTCTTTACATAATAATCAAAAACTGACAAAAGCCCACATGTCTATTAAAAGGAGGCTAGATGAACAAACAGTAGTATATTTATACAATGAAACACTATTTATAATTTTTACTAATAACTGATATACATAATAATGTGAATGAATCTCAAACCTTATATTTAACAAAAGAAACCAGAGGCAGAGTATATGTTATACAATTCCATTGACATGACATTCAGAACAGTTCAAAATTAATCTATAGTGATTGAAATCAGAACAGTGGTTGCTCTAGGTTAAAGGATTAATTGGAAATGAATACAAAGGAGCAGAAATGTTCAGCATCTTAGTTGCAGTTATGGCCATAGAGGGTTGTATATTTAGGAAAACTCATCAAATCATACACTGAATCGTATAATTCCTTTCTCCATATATAAACTTTACTTCTAAAGAACATTAAGCTTCAAGTGTGACATATTCACAGAAATATTTTACTTTGGCAAATGAACATTGTTCCTTCTCTAATCTCTAGAATGAAAAATGATTTCATTTCTCTTGTATTCGAATCATTACAGAGGTATTTTTCAGGAAGGCTTTAAAAAGAGAAAAGGCACCTGGGAAAATCATGTATTGATTCATGAATAATTATTTTTAAAGTATGCAGCAGTTTTGTAGACTGATTAAAATTTATAGTGAATAATAGATTCTAGAGTGTTACTTGTTGGCATGAATTATTGGAAATTATTGGAAATGATCTATGGTCATCAATGTTCTCAGCTAGTCCTGAAACTGAAATGCACAGATAAACTTCACTCTATAAAATAAGTTAATGTTTTACATAGCAGTGAGAAGCAGAAGGAACATAAAATAAACATGAGAAAATAAAAACAAAAAAAGCCAAATCTCTTATTTTATAGTTTAAAAAAGTTGGTTTCCAGAGTGAACATAGATAATAAAATATAATAAAACGATATAGCAGGCAGAATTTATTTTAAACCTTCTCTTCAAGAACTGAACTTTTGGGCACATGGGTTAATATAAAGGAAAAATCTAAAGACAAAATACAAGACTTTAGGTATGTCAACATGTGACCTTTGGTTATATGAAACAACCCACTGTAAAATTGGTGTCTGGTTTATCCCATTCCATTCTCCGAATACACACATACACACACACACACACACACACACACACACACGCACACACACACACTAGTAAATCTTTCCAGATCCAGAGAGAAAACTTAGCAACTGCCTATTGAGAAGTGAAAATAGATATAAAAGGCTCAGCTTAGCAACAAAAATAGAATTAAGCCCATAGTGCACTTTGAAGCTTATACTATGCTGGAGTCAAAAAACACTTTGAAGATTTTTCGTTAGTGGGGACTGGCATTTGGTGCTAAGCACTAAATTGACACTATTTTTTAAAGGTTCACCACTCTGTGCCATTCTGGACATAACAATGGATAGAGAAAATAGAATAAACGAGAGAGCAGGCAACTAGAGCCAAGGGTAGTGATTAAGAGCCACCAATAGCACAAAATAAGAAAGATGCTTCTCATGTTCAAAGACAGATGGGCAGCTCAGATCATCATGAATTCATGAATCAAGTCTAATTCAGATGACAACTTGCAGAACTGTCAAAACAAGAAGTGCAGTGGTTAAAAGCATATTGACAGGGACCTCCATGCAGAGACAGATTCACCATCAACTACCTGGACTTGGTCAAGAAATGGGATTTACCACTCTAAGCTTTGGTGTCTTCCTTGAAAGATTCTGGTTAGGATTAACTGAGTTGCTATGTGTAAAGGGTTTACCAGAATGAGTGACACTCAGTATGGAGCTGTTCATTTCAAGATCATAGAGGATGCATTCTTTATCTACAGGAGGGGCAAGGAGGGGAGGAGATGGAGCTACACATCTGGTAAAGCCCAATCCAATCCAATCCTGTTGTTGTTGTTGTTCTTGTTCTTGTTGTTGTTGTTGTTGTTGGGAGTCATCAAGTGGTATCTGACTCATGGAGACCCTCATAGGGTTTTCAATGGCTGATTCTTATAGAATTGTTTGAGGAGTGGGCTGCCAGGTCCTTCTCCTGTTTTTGCAGTGCTGAAGATCAAACCTAGGGCCTAAGGGCATGCAGAACAGCACTCTACCAACTGAGCTAAATCCCAGCCTAATTCAATCCTAGTAGCCCATAATTCTGTGATATATCTTGCAGATGAAATATGTATTTTGAAGGGTGACAAGAAACCAGTTTATTTATTTTATGGTTTAATAATAATACTTTAAACATTCAAAATAAAAAGACTTGGTTCTTACAGTCAGAAAGAATTATATGATCATTGTCATAATCAGAGGCATATAACATTGTTATTTTGTCTCAAGTCACCAATTCACAAATCACGTTTTGTGGAGCATTAAGTGACAAGCAACAATTCATGCCCAGACGGAAGTGACTCTTGGAAGCATGAATTGTCTAAGGTCATGTCAGTCAGAGCTAAAAACTGACAAATTTCAAATGTGCAAATTTTGCATGAGTGAGCCCACTCATCCAGTGACAGAGAACAAAGTCTTGTGGCATGTGTGTGGTCAGAGGGCTGCATGGCTTGACTTGAAGAATACAAAAAAGCTAGAGGAAGCAGAAAGTTCATGAAGAATGAACCTGGTCTCAAAGAGACATCTTACAGAGTTTGCGTTCAGCTTCAGAATGCTCAGAACAGCTTTGGGGCCATTAGGACAAGGGATTTACTGGTTCTATGCTTTAGATTCTATATGAGAACTTCTGCATGATCGCTTCATTTACTCAGGGATATATTTCGTATAATACAGGCTCATATTGTTAGATTTTATTTTCTTCTCCATGATAAAATCTAATTTTGGAAGAAAAGACTTTTCTATGTCTTTCTTATAGCAAAACTAGCATGATCTTCTTTGCAAAATGCTTGTGTCTAGTCTACCATGGAGAGAGAATTGGCCAGATAGGATTGCTTTAATGTTCTCAATTAAAATTTCTTCCATAGAAACAGAAACTTTTAGAGGATTGGTTGCACATAAATATGCAGACCCTAGGCAACCCCAAATCTGCAAGTTCATGTCCTGATATCCTTTCTAATTCTTCTTTAAAATAGGCAGTTTGCCTGTATTTCAAATTGAGATCCTCCAACTCTACTGTGTCAACTCACCTAGACCTTCATGATTTGAAATATTTCATTTCTCATTATGGAGCAAAGGGCTTTAATTTTGGTAAGGCAATATATAGCACTTGGGAAAGATGCTGATTTGTGTTTTGAGAGTGATTGCTTTATAATTATGAAACAGGGACATTGTATCCCTAGCTTTCCTAAAGGAAAGAAAAGAAAATGAAAAAGAAAAGCCACACTGTCCTCAGGCTGACCCTGAGCGTTAAGTTACCTTGGTCATTTTAGACAAGTTATAGATCCCAAATCAATAGAGGAAATAAAAGGGATTGGCTCCTCTCCTTGCTAACAGCTCTCTCTTGCCTCATGAAGCCACATGCTTTTTTCTATCAAGATTTATAAGTCCTTGTTAACTTCTTGATACTGAGTATTTTTTAAATGTCTTAGAATCAGAATATTCTTAAGAAAGTACCTTACCTCATCCCAGTTTCTTCCCTGCTTAATTGATTCCATTGCTCATTTCATCTAAGACCCCAAAGGTACTGGGAATACACTGCCCATTCTCTGATCCTTGTACCAACTCGTTTGGCCGGAGTCTTTCCCTGTACTCTCTAGTCCTACTGTTATATGATAGTGAAGTTATTGACTCCCAAGAAAATGTTCCAAAAGTTCACAGTCCAAATTTCTGCTAACTCAGTTTTTTCAAGGTACCAGAAAGCTAGAAACAGCAGAACTGCTGAGGAGAAGAGAAGACGAATTTTCCTCATGCTAAAATAAAGGTAAGCCTCAGACTTGCACACAGTGACTCAGTATTCTGTCAATCTCCTTGTGACTTTCAGAAGAGGGTATTCATTCTAATCATCTCTTTTTCATTTGCAAATATTAGGAGATTTTGCTCTATGCAACAGACTATAGTGATTGGATTGCCTATAGCCATACCACTGTGGTGTCCAATCCCATCAGATCTTGGAAGCTAAGCAGGGTCTGGCCTGATTATTATTTGGATGGAAGAGAACCTGGGAATACCAGGTGCTGTAGGCTTGGGAGAACAACCCAGCAACCCCCTCCCAAAAATACAATCACCCATTGAAAACTCTATGAATAGCAGAGAAGCACTAGCAATAGTGTTTTGCCTGTTGTACTTAGGGTTGCCAAGAGTCGGACACTGACTGGACGGCATCTAACAACAAAAACAAGTGATTGGATTAATCTTTCCTTCAGACTGGATTAATTTTTAAGAATCTGTAGTGGACATACCTGTGAAAGTTCTACTTAATCCTATTAATAAAGCTCTTTATTTAAAACATTAATAAATGATTAACAAAATTAACTCATAGAAGGATATTAGCTTTGGATCCTGTTAAATAGATTTTTGTTTACTGCATTATAAATTACCGGGCTTTCTAATTGCTTGCTTTCTTAGACAATAGTAACTTTAGAAGAATTAAAGACATAGAAACAGGAGCAAAATTGAATTCTCCTATGTCAAGTGAATTCAGAGAAGACTCCAAGTTACAGTAGTATTTATTCAGCCAGACAACAGTACACTGGGTAGTTCATTAGTACCTTCTTATGAAGATGAAATCCACCAGTGACATTTATGAAAGAGATTACCTATTTAAAACACTTCGAAATAATTTGAAAGGATTTAGAGAAATAAGAACGATCTCATTAGTGGGCTTTCATTTAGACAGCACAATGTACTAAGAAATTTAACTCAGCCTAATTTTCAAATTCTCTATTCAATGTTCAGACCCACAAAGGTCAGATGTTCCCTACACTGAAAGCAAGGCTCATCACAAGTGGATTAAAATGGCCCAATTTATGAATAGTCAAGATGTTCATTGAGCATCTTACAGAGGAAAGCCCTCTCACCAGAAGGAAATATATTCTAGGGCTTCCCATGGAAAGGAAAGGTCTATAGGTTTATGTGATGCCGATATAAAATTCTTTAAATAATCATATTCTCTCTTCAAACATTCTTGTGTTCCAATGCCACTTCAGTATTTCTGATCATGTTAGGAATCAAATCTTATCATCTAAGCTCATTTTTAACAAAAATAATATAATCTCAGAAAGGATATGAGAAACCTGGAATGATTAGGAGTAGAAGCAGTAGAACCACATGAGGGCACACAGAAAATCCTATACCCTCAACAGAGTATTTTTCTCCATTGACAGAGAGGGAGGACAGAGAAAGAAAGAAAGAAAGAAAGAAAGAAAGAAAGAAAGAGGGAGGGAGGAAGGGAAGGGAAGAGAAGAGGAGGAGAGAAGAGGGGAAGGGAAGGAAAGGGAAGGGAGGGGAACCATATGAGATTATTCCATTGGTTTTAGGTTATAAAGATTCATTGTGTCTCAATACTACTAAACCAGTACTATTCTAAGTACTTGGACTATTTTACTGAAACAGAGTCCTGTTCTCATGTGCCTTACATTCTAGCTGGGGTCAAGCAGATAATAAATACTAAACATAACAGATAAGTAAACTACTTGGAATGTAACACGGTGCTCAGCAATTTTGTTGTTGTTGTTGTTAGGTGCCATCATCCAGGTCTGACTCATAGCGACCCTATGCAAAATAGAACAGAACACTACCCAACATTATGGCATGAACATGATCTTTTTTTTTTATGTTTAAGCTTATTGTTGCAGTCACTGTGTCAACCTATCTAGCTGAGGGTTTTCTTTTCTGTCATTGACCTCCCATTCTCCCAAACATGATGTCCTTCTCTGGAGATTGGTCCCTCCTAACAACATGTCCAAAATATGTAAGATGCAGTGTAGCCATCCTTGCTTCCAAGCAGCACTCTTGTTGCTCAGCACTTATGGGAGGTAAAAGTAGAGCAGGGTTAGGGGTGGGAGTAAGCATGATGATGAGGATAGAGCCCACTGAGAAGCAGACAGATAAGTAAACACTGGACCAATTCTCAGTCCTTAGCATAAACCATTTTTTGGATACCCACAAAGAGATGAAAAATTTAAGGTAGATATTAGTCATAAAAATTGTACCTATAAATACATATCCATATGTGTTTATTTTCTCTCAGTAGAAATATAGCTTTTGATGTACACATTTTGAACTAAATAGTCTCTAGGTACAGGTATATTTTCAATCTAGTGTTTTCAACCTGACCTTTTATTAACATATACTTCCTACATCATGATTTACTTGAAAATATAAAGTTTTAATATCAGTTATTAAGGTTTGATTTTTATAAAATGTGCTATGCAGAAGTAGGTGATGCTCACATTCAACCTTTTCATTGAATTCCTACTGTCGCCAGTACTCTGCTAGATATTATGAACGTAGCCATTTTAAGTGTACAGTCAGTGACCTCAAAGAGTTTAGAGTCTAGTATTACTAATTGTTGATGCTTATTTATGTGCTACATTTATTGCTGTGTCAGGCAGTGATCCAGATTCTTTACACATATTAACTCAATAGTCTTCATGACAAGGATATAAGGTTGGTACAATCATTATCTCTCTATATGCAGGAGGCAAATGAGGCCCAGAGTGGCTCAGTCACTTGCTCAAGGCAACAAAACTAGTTAGCTGAAGATCCAGGATTTGAACCCACACAAGGTGACCCTTGAGCTTTTTCTGCATCATGCCTCTTATAGGACATAAATCAGTTTAAAATGATGGTAGTATTAATAAACTTTGCAGAGGGAGCTTAAAGCTGCCTAAAATAGGGCAAGTCAGCTTCCTTTCTGGCATGTACATGCCAGTTTTCAGGAGAAGCCTGAACCTTAGCATTCTGCTGTGCATCTTCCTCTGCAGCAGAGCTAGTGAAACATGGAAAGCCCTCCAAGCAATCCAAGGAAGGAGTAAAGTGTCTGACTGAGGTGGCATCAACAGCTCAAGGCCTGGCTCTGCCACTCCTCTTACCAGACATGGTTCCCACAGGCCAGAACCAGGATAATTCTGATGATTTCAAGTACTCTAGAGACCAATTCCCCCAGAACTTGCTCTCTGCCCTGATCATATTTAAGTTGTGAAATTATGTTTTGCTGAGTAGTAAAGCTATTGCTTTCTTTACACACTTACATGGATTTTTATTTTCCTTTTAAAAATGTTTTCAATTAAAATTCTCCTGGGCATTGTGAATACTTTATGTATTCAAGAAATTATCTCATATAAAGTTAAGAAATTTCTTCCCATAATATTGTTTCAGAATTTTTAATAAGAATCAGTAAAGTGGCTGTAAAGTTCCAACAGCTTTACAGGGAAGAAAACAACAATGCATTGAAATCTGTGTTATAAGGTTATATAAACTTTATTGATCTGCTTAGTCAGTGAAAACTAGTACTTTTTTTACAATGGAAGAGCAGAACATGATAGAAGATTAAAACTGAAACAAGGAACTTACAGATCATACAATCTATAAAATAGACATTACCCTGTTCTTTTTTATTATCTGTTTTTTAAACTCCTTTACTTTGCTACCACTCTGTAGAAGAAATCTTATGAGGACAGATTCCAAGGAGCAACATTTGTCAGATATATTTGTGTATTATCCAACATTTGCTATCAGATCCATATAAGACTTGAAGCAATATTTTGAAATGATCTCTTTAATTGTGCATTATTTATATTTTCATGGGACTGTCCAATGTCTAGTAATTAGACTTTTAGCAAGCTGAACAGTCCAAGATACATCAAATTCTATAAGGGAGGCCATCACAAAGCTCTGCAGATGGTTCCACAGGGGAGGTTTGTTCCCCTAACAACTACCTAGAGGGAAAAAAGGAAGTCTTATAAACCAGTATCCTGATGAGGTAAAAACAGAAAAGAAAGGAAAATAAAATAAATTTTAAAGGGATGGTTGTGTAGAATCATATTGGATAAGGCCCAAGAAATCTAATATTTCTCTGAGATATCACAATATAACAATTAGCATTCATAATACAATGTACCCTAACCATCAAGAAGTGGTTAAAGTGTATTTAATTATTCAGTGACTCACAAGGAGGGGAATTCTCTATCTGAATGGTTGGAAATATATAGAAACCAGGAAGCTTCCAAGTACCCTTGCTAATGAGCTCTTATGGGTCATTGTCCCCAAGATACCACACAAACTAGATGAAACTTTCTATGATATCTGTGGAAGTGATAAAAATGCTAATTAGGAATCAGACAACTTTGGTTCTGGTTTCTGCTGCTTGCTTTGGGCAGGTCCAGTACCCTCTCAGAATCCCTTGCTTGTTACCTACAGAAAAGTTCATTAGCATCTGTCCTCCCTACCAAAAAATGATGTTTGTGAGAATTAAATGAGTTTTTCATATGAGAACATTGTCAAAATTATGAAGTGCTTCCCCAATGCAAGACATTAGTACTGAACAAGTTATAATGAGTAATTTATCCTTAAATTTTTTCATTAGATAAATTGAATGAGAAATAAAAATGGCAATACTTCTTTTCTTCTTGAAGACCATCTGGCCAGTACGCACTTGAGAAACACTGATCCAGCCCATAGTGGCAAAACACAAAGATGCTGGCTCCAGTATTGCCTGAATATTTATGGAATTCATTAATTGTTGTTTACTCAGCCCCATATTCAAAGTTGGAAAATTAAACCATTGTGCCTTGTTATAATAAACTTGGAATGAATTAATCACCAATTTTTCATCATTTAATGGCACCAACTATAAGAGAACGCACCTGTTTTAGCACTTTAATGAAAATAAACATGTTCCTTTAATGAAAGAAACTAATTGCAAGCCTCTGCCTGTTGGGGATTTTTAAAATAATATTTCCCAGCTAGGGTCCCTCATGACAGCTTGAGGGGCTGACCCCTAGTTGACCCCAGGGCTCATCCCACTCACTCAAAACAGCCCCTCCCATCGAGTGAGCAAAGATGGCCCCCGGCCAGCTTGACCAGCCTCAACCACCATAATTTTGATTGGCTCCCCTCACCACTGTGCAG